>JAJPUD010002532.1:29431-42814 GCA_023553655.1 Myrmecobius fasciatus
AGAGAGAGAGAGAGAGAGAGAGAGAGAGAGAGAGAGAGAGAGAGAGAGAAGAGGAAGGAGGAAGGAAGGGAGAGAGGGAGGAAAGAAGACACCAAAATATTTATAACAGCACTTTTTATTGTAGCAAACAACTAGAAATTAATCAGATAGTTATTAATTAGAGAGTGGCTTAAACAAATTATCTCCTATGAACATAATGAAATTTCATTACACCATAAGAAATGACAAATAAGAAGAATACAGAGAAACATGGGCAGATGTATAAGAACTGATGCAAAGTAAAATAATCAGAGCTGGGAAAGCCAAGGACAAAATGGCCACAACAATGTCAAGAAAAAAAAAATAACAGTAACAAATATCTCCCAAAACTGAGTTCTGTGTAATATAATGATTACACTTAGCCCCAAAGAAAGGAAAAGAAAAAAGAATCATTTTCCTTCTTCTTTTGCAGCAATAGGACTGTATGAATGTGGAACAGTGCATATACTGGCAAATTTGGTGAAGGTGCTGGTTGATTTTGCTGAATTATTTTCCCCCCCTCTTCTTTTTTGTATTCTTTGTTAGAAGGGATGGTTCTCAGTGGGTAGGGGAATATATTTGGAACTTAAGGTAATGTAAAAACATAAAATATCAATAAAAATTAAAAACTTCAAGTTTAATTTTGCATCAAGACATGTAAGACTAAATTTTCTTTTCAGGCAGGTTTGTTCAATCTGTCATATGTCATAAAAAAAATCTGTTAAAGAGGCAGCTAGGTGGTGCAGTGGATAGAGAACCAGCCCTGAAGTCAGGAGGACCTGAGTTCAAAATCTGGTCTCAGACACTTAACACTCCTTAGCTGTGTGACCCTGGGCAAGTCACTTAACCTCAATTGCCTCAACAAAAAAAAAATAAAATAAACTTAAATAAAAAAAAAGAATCTGTTAAACTGAATTGGGTTTAGATTGGAGAAGAAAAGGTAGACATGACTGCTGTTATCAAGTATTCAAAAGCTTAGCATATAGAAGAGTAATTATTTATATTCCTATTAAGATTTATTTCTTTTAGAGGATTAGAAGAAGAAAATGAGATAACACTTTATACTTATAATGACCAATCTTGACTAAAAAGGAGACTAAAACAACAAGTAACAACACATGCCTCCTTTCCTTCTTTGAAGAGCTGAAGGGCAATAGATGTGGAATATTGTATTTACTCTAAGACTCAATTGGTGTGTCGACAATTTCTTCTGAACTTTTATTTTTCCTCATTGAAAGAATGGAGAAAAGTGAGCAGAAGTACAGAAATTTGGGAGAATGGTACAAAAGCAGGTCACAGAATACTCCAGTTTGGTTGGAGCACAAAAAGCATAAAGTCTATTAGATGAGGCTAAATAGATGGACTTGGAGTCAAACTTTGGAGAATCTTGAAGGCTGGTCAGGAGTTTCTACCTAATTCAGATGAAAATGAGGAGACACTGAAGGATTTTAAGTAGAGGAGCAATATTATCAGAGCTGTACATTAGAAAAATTACTTAATGACCTTGCAGAGAATAGATGAGAGATAATAGATGGAAGGACAAAGTGCAGATAAAAAGCAATTATAAGTCTAGGAAAGATTATATGAGGGCCTGAGAAGCATGAAAATGGAGAGAAAGGGACAGATATGAAACAAACTGAGTTAGATGAAACAACATGACTTGTAAACTAAAGAGATATTGGTTTGGTTGAGAGGCAAAGATCAAAGATGCCCTTAAGGTTAAGACCCTGAGTGACTAAGAAAATAGTTGTGCTATCAATACAAATGGAAATTTGGGTGGTGGGATTGAGTAAGTTTGAGGGAAGAATGGAACTGGAAGGTCATTCTGGTTGAAATCTTCCAAGTTAGCAATTGGAATTATAAGACTGGCATATCAGGGAGACATAATGCCCTGAGCATCCCTTTCAGAGAGGTTCCCCATAATTAACATCAAAGCTTGTTGTAGGTTCATTTGCCAAGACAAAAGCCAGGATATTTCCAATAGAGGGATTCAGATCTGCTTTTGGCATCAATAATTAGGTACTTTAAAACATCAATCATCAGTCACCTGATAAGCATTTATTAAGTACCTACTGTGTATTAAACACTATACTAAGAGCTGGAGAGACAAAGAAAGGTAAAAGAGTGTCTGCTCTACAGAAGGTCACAGTCTAACATTTAAACAACTATGTAAAAACAATGGGGCAGTTAGATGGCCAAGTTCTAAAATAAGAGCACTAAGTCTAGACTCACCTCTTTAGATTTAAATCTAGACTCAGACACTTCATAGTTGTGTGATCCTGGGCAAGTCACTTATCTCTGCCTCAGATTCCTCATCTATAAGATTAACTGGAGAAGGAAATGGCAAACCACTCCACTATCTTGGCCAAGAAATCCCCACACGGAGCCACAGAGAGTCAGTAGTATTGTGTCAGGCCAGGAGTTTGCAACAATCCCAAAATGGAAATAGTTTTTATCTTCAAGGAGGAGAAAGAGAATGTAAGCTCTGTGAGGGCAGGAATTGTTTCATTTTGTACAATTATAAACTTGGCAAATTAATAAATTTTTGTCTATTGGCTAACGAGCTCATTTTGGAGGGGATATGGAATATAAAAAATGAGAAAATATACTGCAGTTTTAGAAGGCAGAGAATATCAACAATTGGGATGATCAGGGTGGCACACTAAGTGAGCTTTGAAGAAAGCTAAGGATTCTAAAAGGCAGCAGGGAGGAAGGAGAGATTTTCTTTGCTTAGATATAGAAAGGAATGGCTAGTTCGGGGCACAGCTGCTGAGCTTGAAGTCATGCTGACTCAAGGTTTTGTTAAGGGGAAGAAAAAGAGATATGGAATAGAATAAGTAGGTCTGGTATATTTAAATTAATAATAATAATAATATTTTACCTCCAAAGAACGGAAGTTGTTTTTTTTTTAAAGGTTCTACAGGAGATGGTAGATTTTGTGGCAGCAGCTAGGTGGTATAGTAAATAAGATATTGGCTTTGGTGATAAGGATCTTGCTTCAGACATTTTCTAACAGTGTAAGCCTGTGCAAATCATGTAACCTTTATCATCCTCTGTTTCCTCATCTTTAAAATGGAGATAATAATAGCACTTACCTCAGTGATGCTTTTAAAGATTAAATGAGATAATAGGTCTATTGACCTAGGAGTGCTATATTAAATGTTAGCAATTGTTATCTACTGAAGGAGACATCAGAGACTTTGTTTGAGTCTCTCATTTTACAGATGAGGAACTAAACAATGATAAAAAAAGAAATAAACAATAAACAGTTTTCCCAGGGAAACTGCAAAATGGAAAGGTTGGATTTGAATTTAGGTTTTCTTACAACTGAGTCAGTTTTTTTTTCCTACTCTGCTATGCTCTCTCCTACAATTGGCTGTACAGTCCAATGGGGATGAACTAGGAACTTCAAAGAAACCATTTGACCACAAGAATCATAGGTACTTGATCATCATTGCCATGTAGTTTTCAAAATAATTGATAAAAAATAAGATTAAGTGACATAAATAGTAAAATAATATAATAATAAAGATAGTGAAATAAACAGTGAAAGGGAGAACTGATACATATTTATCGTCAAGTATAATTGGGTGAAAAAACCTGATAGGGCCAATATGGAAGCCTAATGCCTTTTACTTTGTCCAGGGGTCTTTATGTCCCTGAAATCACCTCCCATCAAGGCTAGATAAATCCCTTAAGAACAGAAAAGAAGGTTTTGTTTACTACAAGAAACCATCCCCCTATTTCTAAAGTGGCTTTGGTGGCAAGAAATTGTCCCCAGTTTAAGGAAGTCATCTCATGCCTTTCCTCCATCAGTCCTACATGGGTGTTTATGGAGCTTCTAGGTTATATTCCTTGACAGGTAAATGTCATCTGAAGCAGTGGGATGGACAGCAGGGAAGCAGACACTAGTCAGTTTCACCCTGACACCACTCTTTATGCTGAGTCTTCTCTCTGCAGGAAAAAAAAGGAGAAAGATTCACATCAGCTAATGAAAGAGAAGATGATCCCCTTGCAGGGGAGGAGTGGGTGAGAGAACTGGAGAGACGCACCTGAAGGGAAAGCCTCATCAAAGCAGCAGCCTTTTCAACAGGCACTTAATGCTGCCTCTCTGACAGCTCAAAGAGAAACAGGGGGAGGTTTCAACATCACAGAAACAGCCCCAGCCCCTTCATTCCTAATACATGACTGCCTGCCACCTGGAGGAATGCATTCATTCACTGTTTACTGGGAGCTTTCCAGCAAATGGCAAAGCAACCCAAATTCTGAAGCATCACTAAGGTTAGGAGATGTACAGGTGGGAACAGGGGGCTCTTTAGGATGCTTAGGATGTTCCCCTCTGGATTTTACCCTCACTGATTTGGATTGCTGCCTTCATGCTCCTTCCACCTATAAACTCCACACAGATGTATCTGGTCTATGGTAAGATGATGGGAACATTTTACCAGTAATTGTCTTTCCCCCCTATCCCTAAAAGTGATATGTTTCCTTTTTTGTGCAAGGACAAATCAAGCTCATCCACCAAGAAAACTTGGTTTAGGTTTGTAGATATAGATAAACAATAACTGAATTCTAGCTCAAAGAGCAGAGAAGAAGAGAGGAGAATGATTCCTTAGATTTGGAAGTCAGCACAGATTATGTTCTAATTCCATTTCAGACACATACTAGTTGTTGCAACCCTGGCTCATTCACTTCATTTAGAGGGGGGATGTGAAGCTCCCTAGGAGGCATCGAGGGACAAAGAAAATCTCTGTTTAAATCTTAGCTCTGTTATTTTACAGCTACATCACAATCATGGAGAATAATGAACCAAGAAAAGTGGTCAGATGTATGCTATTTGAAATTATAATTATATACGATATGGTAATGGTTTTTAACTTAATAGAAATATGCTGTACAAATTCAAATAATATGACACTTCAAGGGATTGATTATTTGAACTCATTGAAAGCTAATTCTATTTCCAGAGTGACCTTGGGTAGATGGCTTAATTTTTCTACCTCAGTTTCCTTATTTGGGAAATGAGAGGGCTGGCCTACTTTGAGGCCAAGCTATACTTGGCCCTGTAGTTGCAGAGCCAAAAAGGTCTTAGATCTATGATGCTAAGGTTGTATCAATTGTCATAGATGGATTATACCATTTGGTAAGAGAGGGAGATTCCACGCTGGGACCTCCTCCTCTTCCCATCCTCTCTCCTTATCGTAATATTCAAGGAAACACAAAGGACTGTGAATAGGGAGTAGCTAAAGGGGAAAGAACCATCTGAGTTGGAGAAGGAAATGGCAAAACACTCCAGTATCTCTGCCAAGAAAACCCCAATGGGGGTTGCAAAATGTTGGACATGACTGAAATGATTGAATACAACAACAAATAACTGTGTGCTAAACAGAGAGGAGACATAGAAAGTAATGATAAGGTCCTTTCCCACAAGGAGATTAGATTCTAATGGAAGAAAGAGTATGTGAGTAATTAGGTATATACAAGATACAAAATATATAGAAGGTAATCTGAGAGGGCAAGTCACTAGCCCTTACCTACTTCTATGATTTCCTGGGAAAAGCCTGGAACCACAGCCAGGAGGTCTTGCCTCTGTTGTTGTATTCTTTATGACTATATTTGGGGTTTTCTTGGCAAAGACACTGATTGCCATTTCCTTCTCCAGCTCATTTTATAGATGAGGAAACTAAGGCAAACAAGGTTAAGTGACTTGCCCAGAATCACACAGCTAACAAGTGTCTGAGGCCAGGTTTGAATTCAGCTCCTCCTGACTCCAGGCCAGACTGAATCACTAACTATCATAGTTTACCCTATTTGCAGCTCCATCACTAAGTAACAATGTATTTTGGACAACCCATTTCGCCTCTCTGAACTTCAATATTTTTATCTATAAAATGAGGGGGTTGTACAAGATGAGATCTGAGGGGTTGTACAAGATGAGATCTGAGGTCCTTCCAAAGTCCAAATCCTCCTTGTGCTTTTGTGTTCTTTGGTATTGAATTGAGGTATGGGGACAAGGGGAGGTTGCCAGCCCAAGAATCCAATGAGGCAGCTGGGTTCTGGCAGACACTGGCTCCTGACTCGATCTCAGTCAGTTTGTTTTTATTTAGTTGGAACATCTCTGTACTTATTGACACACTGCTGATAAAGAGAAATTAATTTCACACTTCATAATGGAATTTGTGAAATTTTTCCACTTCTCAGTTAGAGAAAGGAGACAGAATGGATCTTCCCTTGCATCCAGCAACCAGACAGGGCTGAATGGAACCTGGAATGGATGCTAAAAATCTGTATGATTGACCTTTCCCTGGGAACTCTTTCTTAGAACCAAGCTAGGCCACAAATTTCCAAGCAAATTTTTAATACAAGCATAGGGTAACATATTAATATCATTGAATATGCTTTTTTCTGAAAGCTAAAACTTTCTTCATGCTATTGAAGTGTCTTCTGTGACCAGGTCTAACAGAACAAATACTTGAACAAATTTAAGGATCACTGATTTCCCTTGTTGGAGACATTCTCACCTTCCACCTAGATCTCAAGCCATTTATGACTTAGTCTATAAGGGGTACATTAAAACTGAATGTGAGTATAACAGTGATTATTGCTCTGGCTCCCACTGAGGGGCCTAAAGGCCAGATGTGTTACATTGCCACTCCTTCTCTGGGGTTCTCTGGTATCATCAAACATCTCTGAGTTCTCTTTGCTCAAGCTCCAATCAAATGTATATCAATTTTAAGGGTTAAATCACCCCAGGAACATTTAACCACTTATACTCAGATTATCTTTTACAAAGGAATATTTACTTCAAAAAAACAGAAAGATTAAAATAATAAATACCTCAGGGGAATCATCTCCCCTGTGTACCTTCTGCTGCCTGAGAAGGGGAATTAGGTTCACAGATTAACTCAGTTCCTATAGCATTAAGTCCTCTAAAGTTCCAAGTCCAAAGCCCAACTTGATCTTCCATCCTAGGACCCTGACCACTCAGGTCTTGCCTATTAGGCCAGCTTCAACATCTGGTCTGAAATCTTGGGTTCTAACTAGAGTCATAGAACCACAGATATAGATCTGGGAGGGAGTGATTGGCAGATCCAGTGCTCTTTTTTCCGACTGACAAAACAGTGACCAGAAGAGAACAAACAACTTCTCCTTCTTCATACAGCTAATAAGAAGGAACACTGGAATGAAAACCCAGTTCCTTTGGCAACCCAGCACCCTTCCCCGGGTTTCACATTGCTCATCTAGGAAGCTAAAGTGACTTCTTCCTTGTCAGAGAAAGAATTAGTGGAAGGACTGAGACTAGCTCTAATATTCATGGATTCTTACTATGGTTATCTTTTCCACCTTGGCCACCCCTGATAGGAGGCAAAAAGCAAGACAGAGGCTAAATATCAGAGGGTAGAACTGGAATGGAAGCTCGGTGAGGGCAGAGGCAGTTTTTTCTTGTCTTTCTGGAGTTACAAGAGCATCTGGCATATAGTAAGCAGTTAATAAATGCTTATTGATTGATGAATGAAGTAGTTTGGTCACATAAAAAATTTCAGCAGCCAGAAGTTGGCCATTTGTCTGCGATAGAGACCTTCTGCCAGCTTTCACACAAAGAAATGGAGCTTTGCCCAGACATCTCAGATATACCAGTTTCAGAGGGTAGATTCCCCTGGTACAGTCATCTTGATGAAACAACTTGTCTTAAACTCTGAAAACCTTCCTGATGGATGAACCCCCTATCTTTGGAACTGTTCTCAGCTCAGGAGCAGGCAGGGCAGCTGGCTTAGCCCTACTCTAGGTGGGAGTTTATCTTGCTGAGAAGAAGATATTAGGCTTGTATTAGAAACTAGTGATTATGGTGATTCCAGATTTGACTTTCACATTTTAAAATGAGGTAGCATAAACAATCCAATAGGATACATTTTTTTTAAAGTTTCTCCAATGGATTAGCAGCTATACTTGGCCCTGTGGTTGCAGAACCAAGAAGCAAGAGTGGTCCTTCTCTCAGAATTTGCATCTTATTGGTGGGGGACACACCCTGTAGAGAGATAAGTATGTATATAAGCATTTGGAAGGGGAGGAGGAGGAGGAGGAGAAGAAGGAGGAAGGGAAAAAGGAGGAATAATAGGAAAAGGTGGAGGAGGAGGAAGGAAGGAGGAAAAAGGGAGGAGGAGGAAGGGGAAGAGGAGAAGAAAAAAATGAAGAAGAAAGAAGAAAAAGAAGAAGAGGAGGAGGAGGAGGAGGAAGAAGGGAAGAAGGAGGGGTAATAGGAAAAGGTGGAGGAGGATGAAAAGGAGGAAGGGAGGAGGAGGAGGAAGGGGAAGAGGAGAAGAAAAAAAAGGAAGAAGAAAGAAGAAGAAGAGGAAGAGGAGGAGGAAGAGGAAGAGGAAGAAGAAGAAGAGTAGGAGGAGGAAGAGGGGGAGGAGGAGGAAGAGAAAGAAAAGAAAATGGAGGAGGAGGAAGAAGAAGAGAAGGGGAAAAGGAAGAAGGGGATTTGAAAAATATACTTACAATTTTAACAAAATATACAGTTTACTAGAGGTAGCTGATGATATAGTAAATAGAGCCTTGGGTCTGGAAACAGGTACCTGTGTTCAAATCCAGACTCAGACACTTACTAACTAGGTTATCCTAGACATATCACTTAACCGTGTTTTCCTAAATTTCCTTAATTTTAAAATGTACATAATAATAACACCCCCTAGACTGTTGTAAGGATCAAATATTTTTAAAGTCCTTAGCCTAATAATGGTTACAGTGGCACATAGTAGCCACTGTATGAATGCTTATTCTTTTCTCTCCCTCTCCCCCCATCACTCTTAGGTGACTATAGGGAGCTTAGCATTTCCATGCCAAAAAGGAGGAAGAGGATTAATATAATTTTTTAAAGGGCAGAAACCATCTGTTTCTTTTTTGTTAATAGGTTTTTAAATTATCAAACACTTATCCTTTTTTTCTTATTCTTAACTTCTTCACTTAAAAAATTCAAAGTCTTTATAACATACATCTATATTCAGACAGAAGAAATTTCTACCTTGGTATACCTTATTGTGTCTCATTTTGCATGTTAGCCCATCCCTTCTTTGTCATGAGATGGACAGGATTTTTTATCACCAGTCATCAAAAATAAAAGTTAATTATTATTTTGATTTGACTTCTTAAGTCTTTACAATTATTCAAGTTTACAATAGTGATGTTAAAGTATAAATTATTCTCCTAGTTCTGCTCAGTTCAATCTGCATCAGTTTCTATCAGTTTTAAAGTACATGACAAGTAGATAAAAAATCTACAGAAATATTTTCAGAATAAGCAGATATCTTCACCAACTAATAGGTACAGGAAACTTGACCTGTCTCTGGATAGAACTAATAAAATCATATCCAAGGATAGCATCAAAAGATCCTCCATGTACATTGGCCGGATTCTATCATGAACATATATTGACAGAGAAGCATTGAACAAATCACTGATTTATTTGTAGACACGGGGATTTACAATTGGCAATTTAGGACCAGAACATTTCTATTAGAAGTTACCTATTTTAAGGAGCCCAGACTTTGTGTTCAATGTAGATTATACAAGGAAATTATAGAGGCAGTGAAACACATCACTTCAGACTTAGTATATATCACATATCTAGTCTAGAAAGTGATAGTCTGGTGACTAAAATGAAACATTAGAATCTTACTATCTTTCCTAGACTCTCAAATGACAAATTTTCATAGTTTTACTACAGCTCTCAAAATATCCTAGAGATTAGACAGAGAGTAAGCATTATCTAGGGCAATTAGGTGACTCAGTAGATAGAATGTGGGGTCTGGAATAAGGAACACTCATCTTCTTGAGTTCAAATCTGATACTACTTGTGTGAATCTAGGCATGTCACTTAACCTTGTTTGCCTCAGTTTTCTCATTTGTAAAATAAGCTGGAAAAGGAAGAGACAAAACTTTCCAATATCTTTAACCTAAAAAACTCCAAACATAGTCATGAGGAATTGGACATGACTGAAAACATAATTAAACAATAACAACACATCACTTAAAATGAATACATCAGTTCATTATCATAAACCAAACCATTTCCCATAATATCCTGGATATAATATTGATTCGCTAGAATGAAAGAATTATGTTTCTGCTGTAAATCACTATCCCAAATATATCTCCAAGTTATATGGAATGAAAAGCTTCCAAAATATATAGTTCTGAGTGAGGAAATCAACATTATGTGAGAACAAGATGACTTATAGGGCATTCTTGTTGTCCCGTTTGCTACTGGTCTACCCAATAACAAATAAAAGATCATTCTCACATTATCAGTGCTCATGTTGCAGAGACTACCAGGGCTTACCATCATCAGTCTCCTTGATGGCTCTATCCAAATCACTAAACACCTTCTTTCATTTATTCTTAAAGTGGCAGTCAATATAAATAAGAGGAAAATTCATCAGTACTGCCATCAGGGAACATCAGTATCTATCCCATGTATCAGAGACTACCTGAGAATCTCAGGTAGAAAACAGCTCAGTGCTAATGCCTTCATTCTGACTTGCAGCCAGGAAGACTTGAGTTTACATCCTGATTTAGACATTTATTAGCTAAATGGAGTAACTCAGCCCTTCTCAGTCTCAATTTGTTCATCTGTAAAATGGAGATAATAATAGCATCACCTCAAAGATTGTTGTGAGAATCTAATTAGATAATTTATGTAAAGTGCTTTGTAAACCTTAAGGTATTAAATAAATATTATATGTATTATCTTTCTTCTTATTATATTTATCTAATGAAGAATTTACTCCATCCTCCACTTTGTATACAACATGAGGCAAGTTATAGATTCCCTCTCAAGTGAATGAATCACACAATCTCAGAGTTGGAAAAGAGCCTCAGAGGTCATATAGTCAAACCTATACTTGGTAAAAAAAAAAAAAAAAAAAAAAAAAAAAAAAAAAAACTCATTACAATATATTCAACAAGTTGTCAGCTAGTATTTGCTGGAAGAACTCCCAAGATGGAGAATTCACCATCCCTAAGGCAACTCATTCCAATCTAGGATTGCTTTAATTGTTAAGAAGTATTTTTTCACAAGATGGGCAACTAACTTTAAAACTCATGTTTAAATAATGTAATGATTCCTCTTTAATCTCATTTTTAAATGATGTGGTTTCAGGAAATACTCTAGAGAATGGTTGTTTATGGCTCAAAAATGTGGTATCAAAGAAAATTAATTTTTAAAAAAGTCTAGCCAGCAATAACTACATCAATGTACATGATAGGAGTAATAAGAACAATGACAACAAATGTTGTATATTTATGATGATCATTCTTGACCCCAGAGAAAAGATAGAAAATGTATCTCCTTCTTCTCTTTGCTGAGATAAGGAACTATGGGCAGGCAACATATTATATACTATCAGATGACTGCTGTGTTTGTTTTGCTAAACAGAATTCCACAGCTCCCCTTTTCTTTTCTGTTCTTTTTTTAAAATAAAGAACAGCACATTACATATATAAGGGTGGTTTTGGTGGTGATATATTTGGAAATCAAGATCATATTAAAACAAAAATAGAATATATATTTATAAAGTTTATATAATATATTAAATTCTATGTAGCAATACAATGTAATACTTTGTAATATATTATTAATGTTTAAATATATAATATATATTCAATATCATATTATTCATTATATTTCATTATAATATTCAATATATAACATCATACATTATACATAGAATATATTAGTCTTTGTAATTATATAATATATTTATAAATTTGAAATTAAATTTATAACATTATACAATATATTACATGTAATATAATCTATTACTAATCTATTAATATATATTATTTTATATCTAATTAGACAATTAGATAAAATAATATGAGATATTTATATTACAGATCTGTATATATATATGTCTATATATACCTATATAGATATATATATATCTTTTTAAAAGAAGTAAAGGTAGACTAATCTTTCCAACCAAATCATCATTCCCCACTTAAGTTGTCTTAGCGTGGAAGGAGTGGGACAAAACATTTTCCATTCATGGGGAAAAAGCTCTTCCTTCGACCTGAGGTTTCCTAATTCATACACAGATCACCTTGTAGTTGCTAAGAATGGGCCAGTTGTCTATGTATACTCTCTCCCGAGAAACAGGGAGAGCATTTATATTTATGTTGGCAAAAAGTACTTATCCAAGTTTGTTTTTAATTTGTGGTTTCATTTTGTTTTTGAATCCAGACTTGTGCTTTCATCAATAGAATGAACTCCCAGTGTGAAAAGTCCCTCAGCTGATGCAGATTGGCAACTCATCTGTAATTTATCATCTGAAAAAGATGCCTGGAGCATTGCCTGAATGAGTAATGTATCAGTGGTCCCTGAGCCTCTGTGAGTAAGGAAGGACCAGAGCTTGGACCCAAGACTTCCTGACTACAGCATTTTCCTTCTATCTACCGCACTATGTTTCTTTCCCCATGTCCCAATACTGTTAAGAAAACTGATAAATACAACAATGAATATTTGCCTTGGACTCTGAGTCTGGAAGACAGTAGGTTATGTCTAAAAGCTTCTCATATGCTGCCTACAGTCTGATTTAATCCAAAACATAGCTCTGACCCTAGAATTTCTTTGTGCTCCCTGTCACTGAATTCATCATTACTACAATATGTAAGAATGGGGCGGGGGGGGGGGAGTATCATGTGTTCATTGCTTTGATCACATGATACTTCTTTCCCATTTGGACATAAGCTCATAACAAAAAAAGAAAATTAAAATTAAATTAAAGAAAGAAAAAAAAGAAAGAAGTATCATATGTTACAGGGTAATGGAGTTTTTTAACTATTATTTAAGGTAGGTCAATATTTCCAGACATTTCTGGTATTGTTATTTTTAGGGTAAAAAATTGAATTTAGGATTTCATGAAAGTCAGTGATGGAGAGGGCTAGACATATGTGCAACTGTGGTTGGCATAAATAGTGACTTTAAAAAGTCACACTGTATCTTACATATAGCAAAATGCTTAGCATCTGACTCTCACATCTATTGGCACAAGAAGGAAGGTCAAATTGGCATTTAATACTTTCATTGATTTTAAGTTCTCTTCTTGGATTTCTAAACTAGTTCTCAGGTTTCTTCAAAAGTTTATTCAAAAACCAGATCTGAAGTGTAATGAGAAAAGGCTGAAAGAAAAGATCTGACCCAGAGACATCAGGTGGTGTTTAAGAAGCAGGCTAATGACAACGCTGAAATTGACATCTGTCAGCACCTTTCATAATGCCCAGGGAGAAAGGCATGGGGACCATTTCCCTCTTGGCATTTAACAAAATAGGTTTGTCCTGTGTTCAGCAGTGCTTCCCCCCCCCCCC
>JAJPUD010002532.1:43214-95256 GCA_023553655.1 Myrmecobius fasciatus
AAGAAAGAAAGAAAGAAAGAAAGAAAGAAAGAAAGAAAGAAAGAAAGAAAGAAAGAAAGAAAGAAAGAAAGAAAGAAAGAAAGAAAGAAAGAAAGAAAGAAAGAAAGAAAGAAAGAAAGAAAGAAAGAAAGAAAGAAAGAAAGAAAGAAAAGTCTGAACTTTGCTCTTGTTCCATGATTTACCCTAGAGGAAGAATGAAAAAATCTCAGAGCACTAAAGCCACCGTGAAAATGAACCATTGCTGAGGACCCCTCGGGTCAGTCCAGGATAAGGGAAGCAACATCTGCTAGTGTTTCAGGATGGTTACACTGCCAAAAGACCTTCAAATAACAATGCCAGCTCTGAAATGTGCAAGTTCTGGGTTGTTTTAAAAGATGTAAACATCCCTGAGAACTTTAATATCCTCAAACTCCCTATCTGCTCAAACTGGAAATGTTAATCATTTGACTTCGCATGTTCTGTCCCCCCCCCCCAAAAAAAAAAACCCAGCAATTTTAATTTAAAGAGCAATGGGAGAATTGATATTTCCCCCATCATGACAATACAAGGATGCAATGGTTTAAGAATTATATTTACTATAATAGTTCAATGTATTCCTGATTTCATTAGAGGCAGCATGACATTCTGGAGAGTGTTCTTGGATTCCTGCGTTCCTAACACTCACTAGCCATGTCATCATGGGCAAATCACTTTATCTTTCTGAGCCTCAGTTCCCTTGTGTGTATATATGATAACATTAGTAACACCTATAATTATGATCTCACAGAGATGTCATCCTCAAGAGAAGATACATATAAAAGTCTGTGCAAACTTTCAAGTACTATATAAATGTCATTATTCTCTCAAATGTCTTATTTTGTTCAGTGGAGGTCAAATAGAAATAATGATTGGATCACTTGCTATCCTACTATTCTTTGATAGTTACTATACTGTGGATTATTGCACTGAATATCTGACTCTAAAATATTAAATTGAAAGGTGTAGGTTCTTTGATAAAGTCCTCATTACATTCCCAGCAGCACACAGAGTAAGTATATGTTTAAATATAATATTATTTGTTTCATTGCATTTTTGTTTATTTTGTTAAGTATTTCCTCATTGCATTTCAATTTGGTTGGGAGAGCACTTGGGAGTGCTATAGCCAACATGCCATCCTTAGCCACATGTATTTGATACCTCTGTTTTATAGGTACTAATTTTTTTCAGCCTTTAGTCATATGTTACCCTTGCCTTTGCATAAACTGCATGCATCATTGGGTCTAAGTTCTTTAATTGTCAGGTGTCTATCATTCCTGATGGTGATTATTTGGACCTTGCAGTCATAAAGCCTTCCATTTCTATACACAGATCTTGATGACACAATTATTTTTTACTGCTTCTTTGGCACGTTTTGGGATGAATTCAAAGGATTGTCATGCATGGAAAGCCTTTGGATTCCCATCCAGAAGATTACGTTTTGGGTTGAATTAAAAAAACTCAATGGAGTTTAAGTATTCTCAGTCTCTACCATTGCTTAGTGAAAAATGCCTACCTGGTCCAAACATGTTTATGTTGTTTTTTCTCTGTTTTCATGTCCTGGGATGATATCTTTTCCTTTTAGGGGTATCAAAATAATGTTAATTTTTATGTAGTTGTTTTATGGGTCATAGGTCTTACATTTTGCTAAATGGTCTAGATTTTTAAAATAGAATTATTCTATATTTTTATTGTCCATTTTATAGTTCCAAAATTATATATGTGAAAAATTGATTAGGATACCTCTGATTAATTTTTTTTGTTTCCAGTCCAGTTGATGAAATGACAAAAGGTAAGGGTTAGGAAACAGACAATAAAGTAATCAGGTCTCAAAGTGTATAGTTTAATGTATACTTTATTAGCCCATTACTTGAGAATGATGGAGTTAGAGAGTCACCAAATAAATGGATAACTGAAGGATTGATCATACCTTCTCTGAACACTTTAAAAAGCAAAATATATTTTGTAGGGAGTTAGTTAAGGAAAGATACACCTCTAATTCATGGGTGATCTGGCAGAGAAGAAGTGAGAGAAAGGGGATTTATATTGCTTCACACTCCCCCACCCCCATTAGCCATATCATCTTTCAGCAGAATTACCTACCTAGTAGGAGACACATTCCCACTAGGGAAGAGGCCATATTAGTTGAGGCAAAAAACTAAGGAGTAGGAGTTATATGAATTAACAAATAAGCCCAGTCTGGCACTTGAAAGTTAAGACTGAGCTACAGAGAGTATCCTGCCTAAGTGATCTGCTCACCAAAGATTCTATGGGCAGGGATAATAAACATGATAAAAGAAAGGATACTAAAGTCCCACACCTTTGGATCTAAATTGCCTTGACTTGTGGGAACCTTGCCATTATATCACTCTATGTGTATGTCCCATCTTCCCATTAATGCTGTGTGTATTTGTGAGACAATATTAAAGGTAAGACCAATGGGATCTTAGGAGCTATAGTTCTAAGAATGCAAACTCAAAGAACATATTGAATTTAATGCAGTCTCTCCTAAGGAAACACAAACTGCCAATTTTACCTGGAGAGAGAATACCCTAGAGGGACTTATATATTAATAATGGTGTTAGGTAGTTGTTATTTGCTTCAAGTATGTTCTAACTGAATTTGATTTCAGAGAGAATTAATGTTATGGTACTTTTGGAAAGAATTTCATTCAATAGGTATCTAATCAATAATAAGTTGTTATTTATGCCATTATCCTTCCTCCGTATTTTAATGTAAATGCTGCTTGTTGTTTTTTAATAGTTTTTTTCCCAGTTACATGTAAAAATGGTTTTCAACATTCCCTTTTATAAGATTTTGAGTTGCAAATTTTTCTCCCTGCTTCACTCCCTTCCCCAGATGCAAGCAATCTGATATAAATTATACATGTATAATCATGTTAAATATATTTTCACATGTCATGTTGTGAAAGAACAATCAGTATGTAAAAGGAAAAAATGAGAAAGAAAAACAATAAAAAGTGAAAAATAGTATGATTTGATCTATATTCAGACTCCACAGTTCTTTTTCTGTAGGTAGTCAGCATTTTCCTTCCTGAGTCTTTTGGAATTGTCTTGGATCATTGTATTGTTGAGAAGAGCTAAGTCTATGATAGTTCATCATCACATAATGTTATTCTTATTGTGTACAGTGTTCTCCTCGTTCTGCTCATTTCACTCAGCATCAGTTCATGTAAGTCTTTCCAGGTTTTTCTGAAATCTACCTGCTCATCATTTCTTATAGAACAGTGGAAACCATTACATTTATATGTCACAACTTGCTCAGCCATTGTCCAATTATTGGGCATTCCCTCAATTTCCAGTTTTTGGCTACCACAAAAAGACCTGCTGTAAAAATGTTTCTATAGGTGGGTTCTTTTTTCCATTTTTATGATCTCTTTGGGATACAGACCTAGTAGTTGTATTATTGGGTTGAAAGGCATGTAGTTTTATAGCTCTTTGGGCATAGTTCCAAACTGTTCTCCAGAATGGTTGGATCAGTTTACAACTCCACTACTGATGTATTAATGTTCCAATTTTTCCACATTTTCTCCAAGAGTTATCACTTTACTTTTCTGTCATATTAGCCAATCTGATAGGTGTGATATGGTACCTTAGAGTTATTTTAATTTGCATTTCTCTAATAATTAATTATTTGAAACATTTCATATGATAACAAATAACTTTAATTTATTAATCTGAAAACTGCCTTTGGTCATTTATCAACTGGGGAACCTTCTTGTTCTTAAATGTATATGTATGTATATATGGATGGATGGATAGATGGATGGATGGAAACATGTGGGACAACTTGGCTACTCAGCAGATAGAGCACGGTGCTTGGAATCAAAAAAACTGATTGTTTTGAGTTCAACTATGGTCTTAGACACTTACTAGCTTTGTGACTCTAGACAAGTCATTTAACCCTGTTTGCCTCAGTTTCTTCATCTGTCAAATGAATTGGAGAAGGACATGGCAAACCACTCCCATATCTTTGCCAAGAAAACTCCAAATGGAAACACTACTGAAATGACTCAATAACAACAAATGTACATGTGTTATTCATTTGTTGAGTAGTGCCTGACTCTTCATGACCCTATGGATTATGGCATATCAGGCCATTCTATTCTCCACTATCTCCCAAGCTCATGTTCATTGCTTCCATTACACTATCTATTCATCTCATCCTCTGTCATAACCTCCTTTTTCTTCAATCTTTCCCAATATCAATCTTTTCCCATGAGTCCTATCTCTCATTGTGTGGCCAAAGTATTTCAGATTCTGTTACCGAATTTGTCTTTCCAATGAGTTTTTTGAATTAGTTTCTCTAAATATTGATTTAATTTGACCTCTTTGTTGTCCAAGGGCTTCTAAAAAATCTTCTCCAACACCACAATTCAAAAGTGTCAACTCCATGGCACTTTCCTTATAGTCCAACTCCCACAGTTATACAATACTACTAGAAAAACAGCTTTACCTATGCACACCATTGTCAGCAAGGTGATATCTTGGGTCCGAAATCTGCTGTCCATATTTGCCTTCCTTCCAGGGACAGGTGTCTTTTAATTTTCTGTCTAGTCACCATCTGCAGTGATCTTTAAGCCCAAGAATATCAAATCTGACCCTGCTTCCATTTCTTCTCCATTTACCAGGAAGAGATGAGTGAGTTTCCATGATCTAAATTAGTTTAGTTTTTTTTTTTTTTTTTTTTTTTTTTTTGGTTTTGGGAATGTTAAGCTTCAAGCCAGTTTTTTTTTCTCTTTTTTCCCTTATCAAGAAGCTTCTTAATTCTTTTTCATTTTCTGCCATCAAAGAGGTATTGTTTACATATTCAAAATTATTGATATTTCTCCTAGAAACCTTAATTTCATCTTTAATTCATCTAGCCTGACATTCCACATGACATACTCTGCATTTTTCTAAGTTAAATAAATAAGGTGACAATATGAAGCCTTGTAATTCTTCTTTCCCAATCTTGAACCAATCAATTGTTCCACATTCAGTTCTAACTGTTGCTTCTTGGCCTACATACAGGTTCCTTGGAGACAAGTTAAATTATCTGGTATTTCAAATTTTGTTGCAATCTACACAAAGACTTTAGTGTAGTCAATGAAGTAGATATTATTGGTGTGTGTGTGTGTGTGTGTGTGTGTTTTATTATGGCAATTCCCTTGTTTTCTCCATGAATCCAGAGAATGTTGGCAATGAGTTTCTAGTTCCTCTGCCTTGTAGAGAACCAGCCTATACTTCTGGTAATTCTCGGTTTATATGTTATTAAAGCCTGGCTTGCAGAATCTTAAGTATTATCTGGCTGGTGTGTGAAATGAGCACAGTTGTTTGGTAATTTGAACATTCTTTGGCACTGGCCTTCTTAAGGATTGGGGATGTAAATTGATCTTTTCCAATCCAGTGGCCACTGTTGAGTTTTCCAAATTTGCTGGCATATTGAATGTAGCATTTAACAGCATCATCCTTTAGGGTTTTAAATAACTCAGCTGGAATTCAATCATCTCCAATAGCATTGTCGTTAGTAACGTCTACTTGACTTTATTCTCCAGGATGTCTGGATTAGTAACCACATTATTGTAATTATCAGTGATGTTAAAAAAAATCTTTCTTGTATAATTCTTTTGTAGGTTTTTGCCATCTTTTCTTAATCCCTTCTGCTTCTATTAAATTCCTACCATTTATGTATTTGTCATGCCCATTTTTGATTGAAGCATTCCCTTGATATTTCTAATTTTCTTAAAGAGATTTCTTGTCTTTCCCTTTCTATTGGTTTTGAGGCTTTTATTCAATGGGTTATTGAACAGTTATCCTCATAATTTTACCTAACGAATAATATTTTAAACTATATATGTACTATATATTACATATACAATATAATATTTATAGATGGTATAGATTTGTATATGAATATATAATATATTATATATGTATATTTTGTCAAATGCTCCAAAAATAAATAAAAATCAATAAATGGGATCTTATATCCTCTACATCTCTTTGAGTCATTACAAAGATATAGTCTGCTACTGATCATATCTTTGGTCTCTTTTAATTGAGGGTTTTGATATATGCATAGACCACTACTGTGAAGTGTTTCTAAAAATGAGAAATTAGGTACATAGGTCATTAATGTCAATGTCTTCTTATTCATCATTTTGGGTATTAGTATTGACAGTGATATTTCCATTTAATTTGGGATCTTCTCCTCTTTGAAATAACTTAAAAATCTATCTATATGATATGATAACCAAACAAAAAACAAAAAGAAAAGGCTTGGATTTGGAATCAGCAGATGAGAACTTCAACGATCTTAAATCTTGTTGCTGCTGCTAATTGCTACCTGTATACTCTTGGGTAAATTGCTTTATCTCTTTGTGTAATTTTACTTGAAATTAGTAAATTAAATAACCTCACATGTCCCTTTCAGCTCTTAAATCCATGTTCTTATTTTTTGATTTCTGAATTCCTATAAAATTGTGGAGGTTCCAGCATGGACTTCTTCTGATCTTTGTTTTCTTAAATGTCATTGCCACTTGGATTAAGTCATCCAAGAGTAGAATGGTGTACTTTGGGAGGTACAAGACCCTCTTTCTCCAGAGGCCTTCAAGTAGAAGTTAATGACCATTTAGTGGGGCTATTTTAATGGGAATTCATGTTGAAATAAGCATTGAACTAGATGTCATCTGAAGTTCCTCCAAAGTCTAAAATGCTATCATTCTAGAATGTTAACTTGGAATAAGGCTTACAATAAAAATGCTGAATCAAAACATGACAGTGTTGTTTGAATTGTTTTATCAGATTAGTAAATCAATAGAATGCCATGGATATAGTTTAATTTGATTTCAGCAAAACGTTTGACAAAGTGTCTTGTGTAAACTTTGCAGACAAGGTAGAGATATATATAGGCTGGATGAAAGGTTAGCTACAGTATGTGGATTCAGGAACCATTTGAATGATTCAATCCACACAGTAAATTGTGGAAAGGCATGCAGGAAAAAATGTTACCAGTGATTCTTCTTTAACTCTGGGCTATTAAATATATTTATCAGTGACTTGAATAAAGACAGAGAATGCTTATGAAATTTTCAGACAACATAAAGCTGAGAGGAATAATTATGATAAATTTGGAACCCATAAAGATCTTAATAGGCTAAAATGAGAAGCCAAAGCTAGTAAGATGAACTTTATAAGAGATAAATGTGAATCATCTACATTTGAGTTTGAAAGATCACTTTCTTAATTCAAATCATAATTTTTTCAGTTCCACAAGAGGAAGTGTTACTATACAATAATTGTATGAAAACATCAGGAGGTTTAATGGTCATAAGTATAATTTGAGGCCACAGGATATGGATCTTTGAAAGCCTTTAAAAGGTACCGCCCCATAGAGGAAGAAATGCATACTGATAGTTTGTTGAAGAGACTCAAGGAATTCCTCCAATTGGTTCCCAGTTTCTCAGAGTCAACGGGATGCCTATTCTTTAAAGAAGCATCCCTCCTCTCTTCTACCCCACTCTATAAAAAAAGTAGTGCTCATCTTTTCTCCCTTGTAATTTAAGGCAGAATACAATAGAATACAGGAGATTTTGAATGAGAATGGGAGATTTCTCAATTCCCCTACAGTCCACCTCTGATGATCTGGGCATGGAGAACTCCAGTTTAAAATTATAAATCAAAGAAAAATTGTGACCTCTGTAGGTTCAAACTCTTGGGGATTCAGGTAAGTCCCAAACTTTTGGACAAAGCAGGAGGACCTGGTCCAAAGATTACAATAATACTAATACTTCTCACTTACAGAGCATTTAAGATTTGCAAAATATTTTTAAACTATGATTTAATGAGACTCTCACAAAACCCTATTATTATTTCTATTTTGTCATTGAGGAAACTGTGATTTATGATTTGTCCAGGGTCTTACAGCTAGTATAGTGTCAATATACAGATACTCTTTCTACACTAGCAGCTGAACTTTTGTGAATTTATGTTCAGACCATATTGCCCTTGGTTAACATGTTTCTCTGCTTGCCAAGATCAAGTGTCTGTTGATTGAAGCATATTCTGGGATTTTTGTTTTTATTTTTGCCTCCTCTCATGAATAAATTTGAGGAAATAGAGTGTATTAATTTTGTCCATTTCTTCCTTTTTTAGTCAATGGCTTGTTTTAAAAATACTGGAGTGGTGCCATTATAAACATATATGATGGCTTCTCACCTTTAGACTATTTAGCATTGACTTTGGATACTTGGTCAAACAGGGTGGTGAGTTCAATTTTTGTAGATACTTGAGAGAGAGAGAAAGAGAGAGAGAGAAAGAGAGAGAGAGAAAAGAGAGAGAGAGAGAGAGAGAGAGAGAGAGAGAGGGAGAGAGAGAGAGAGAGAGAGAGAGGGAAAGAGAGGGTGAGAGAGAGAGAGGGAGAAAGAGAGAGAGAGAGGGAGAGAGAGAGAGAGGGAGAGAGAGAGAGGGAGAGAGAGGGGGGGGGGGAGAGAGAGAGAGAGGGAGAGAGAGAGAGAGGGAGAGAGAGAGAGAGAGTGTGTGTGTGTGTGTGTTACCTTTGGAACTAGCATTTTCTAGTTTGATGCACTTGATCTGATGTTTTAAAAATATTAACTTATTTGGTGCTAATTCAGTCGATGATTTTCTGACTATTTTCTTGAAGAAAATTTTCATGACAAACAAATTTGTGGCTTCTCAGTTACCTACAAGATTTTGACTCTTTTTCATTTTTGTTATTTCAAACCTTACATGACATCATTATTTTTACCTTTGAGCCTGGCACTCAGAGCCAATGTAGGATAGTGGATACAAAGCCAACTTTCAAGCCATGAAGGGGAAAGAAATCACAAATCACTTCAGCGTTTCTGCCAAGAACACCCCATAAGGAAAACTATTAAGTGACTTGCCCAGGAGCACCCAGCTAGTAAGTGGCTAAAGCTAGATTTGAACCCAGAAACTTGAGTCTGTGTGACTCCAAATCCAGTGTCACTTTGTCACCTAGCTGCCCAAGCTCTTTGAGGACAAGAATTGTATTGCTTCCATGGTAGCTATGACAGTTCCTTTTAATGACTTTTTTGCTAGATTGGATTGGACCAGATTGGCACTCTTTCAAATTCCTTAATTCATTCCTCCTCTCGGGAGAATCTATGAAGAATCTATGAGTCTAAGAGATTTTTTTACAATATCAGTAAAAATGTAGTTGAATTCTTCTGGTAGTATAATTACATTAATATGGGTAGACAGTCTAAGTGTTAGACCATTAAAATACATTTTTCTCAAGGCTTTTTACATTGGCATGATAATTATTTCTGGAAATTTCTTGCTCACTCCCTTCCAAATCAAATCCTGCCTTGTAACAGAGGAAAATTAACCCAAGCCACTGTATTTCCAGCATTCTTCCCAAGGAGTCTTCTACCTGAGGAAGGAGGCTTATTTCATTATCTGTTCTCTAGGGCCATCCTTAACTTTTTTCAATCATTCAGAATTCACCTTCCTTTTAGAGTTCTTTTCATTTTCATAACTGTAGTTGTGCATGTTATTTTCCTGATTCTGTTTATTTCACTTTGCATCAGTGTATACAAATTTTCTCATATTTCTCTGAATTTCTCATATATGAAATTGAGGGAATGCCTATCAAGTGGGAAATGGCTGAACAAATTGTGGTATATAACTGTAGTGGAATACTATTGTGGTATAAGAAATCATGAGCAGTATGACTTCAGAAAAACCTTAGAAGACCTTTATGAACTGATTCAAAGAGAAGGAATATTGGAAGAATATTGTACACAACAACAATACTGTACATTGCTCAACTGTGAATCACTTAGCTATTCTTAGCAATATAACGATCTAAGACAATCCCAAAAAACTCCCAGTGAAAACTGCTATCTACCCCTAGAGAGAGAACTGGTGAGCCTTAAAAGCAGATTGAAGCAAAGTTTTTTTTTAATTAAAGCTTTTTATTTTCAAAATATATACATGGATAATTTTCACCATCCACCTCTATTAAAAAACCCTGTGTTCTAATTTTTTCCCTCCTTTCTCCCAGTCATCCCCAGTCAGTAAGTGATCCAATATATGTTAAATATGTGCAGTTCCTCTATACATATTTCCACAAATATCCTGTACAAGAAAAATCAGGTCAAAAAGGAAAAAAAAATGAGAAAGCAAACAAAGTGCAAGCAAACAACAACAAAAAGAATGAAAGTACTATGTTGTTGTCTACATTCAGTTCCTACTGTCCTCTGTGTGTGGATGGCTTTCTTTATCACAAGATCATTGGAACTGGTCTGAATCACCTCATTGTTGCTGAGAGCCATGTCCATCAGAATTGATCATCATATAGTCTTGTTGCTGTGTACAATGATCTCCTGGTTCTGCTCATTTCACTCAGCATCAGTTCATGTAAGTCTCTCTCCAGGTCTCTCTGAAATCATCCTGCTGATCATTTCTTATAGAACAATAATATTCCATAAAATTCATATACCATAACTTGTACAGCCATTCTCCAACTGATGAGCATCCATTCAATTTCCAATTCTTGAAGCAAACTTTTTTTAACCTTAGTTTTTCTAGTTTTTTTTTTCTTAACCTATGTTTTCTTTTGCAAAATGGCTAATATGGAAACATGTTTTGCCTGACTTCATATGCATAATTGACATTAAATTATTGGAGAGACAGGAAAGATAATCAATTTAATTCTCAAGGAGACAGGAAAGAGACAGAAAATTTGAAATTCAAAAATTTTTAAATGGTTGTTAAAAAGTTTTTTTAACATACAATAAAAAAATAAAAATAAAACATTTGCTACACATCATATTCTTGCTGAACAATGATATGCCATTTTGTTTACATATCAGTTTATTCAATGACTTCCCAACTAATGGGTATATCTTTAATTTTAGTCTTTTTGTACATAAAGAGTATTGCCATGAATATTTAGTGTCTGTATTTCCCTTATCTTAGGTATATGTCCTATAATAGGATCACTGGATTCTATTTCTGGAAAGGTTAGTCAGTTTTCTCAGAAAATTCCACATAAATATTACTATTATTCTTTGTACTCCCCCTTCTATAATTTTATCATCACCATATGAAAGCAAATTGTGATTACACAAGGCTATTTTTATCTCTCTTGTGAATCACCTCCCTACTCGAAAAGAGTGTGACTTAGGAGCCAAGACTCTCAAACTTTGGGATTAAATCTTGAGTTTCATTTGCATGTTCTGTTTGATTTGGTTTTAAATGGGACCTGTGAGTCCATCAATATAAGGAAACATAATGAAGAACTTCTTCCAGCATCTTCTTTCTGACTTAAAATCTTAGGTGCCTAAGGCACCAAGAAATTAGGGCAAAGGATCATAATGATAGGTGATACTACCCATTTTACAGGTGAGCAGTTTGATTGTTGAAAGAAGCCAGAAAATAAACTGCTGTTTAAAGAAAAGAAATCAAATCCATCTCTGAAGGATGTAAACAACCCAATTTGTTTGTGGAAAGAGGCAGAAAATGAACTGCTGTGTATGAAAAACTATTCAAATATATGTGTGAAGAAAATGGTTTTCTATTCAAATATGAGACAGACTGGAAGGAAGAATGAGTAGAGAAGTAAGAGTATCTGTGTGAGGATGAGAATGACAGAGGTTGCAGGGAATTGTGATCCCTCAGCTCATTTGCATGTAACTGCTTTTAGAGTTTGAAACTCAAAGAAATAAATCACGTATCTAGAAACTATGCAATAATTAAATAAGGACTGTTAATTTCATAACTAGCAAAAGGATTATTTTCTTTACTTCAAAAGGAAAATTGAGTTACTGAGCAACAGGAAGCTCTGATTGAATTCAGTGAAACTTGAAAAAACCAAACAGTAGGAGTAGAGCATGAAGATGGCTGCAAGAATAGTAGCTAATGAGAAAGATTCTGCTTTATGCTTGGGAGTTCTTGTTTAAAACCTATACAAGACTTTAAAGATCAGCTAAAGAAAAGGATGGGAGCCTTCTTACTGGAAGAGCTGAAACCTATTAAAATTTCAACAACAGTCCAATAAAATTATCTACAATTTGAGTAAGAAGAAACTTCTCAGAAGTTACTGGGCACTCATTGTTGTAATATGGTAACACTGAGGGTACAGATTTTTCACTTTTTAAAATTCCCAGCACTTAGCCCAATGCTAAGCATATAGTAAAAACTTAATAAATGCTTGTTGACTTGATCTGCTCTCTGTTGCTCCATTCTTGTTTGAGAGAGAAGAGACAAGCTTTGTTGATGTTTTACTCAAGCATAGCAGGTGCTCAAGCAAGATAACTTAAGTTGCTATTGTTGTTTGCCCTTCCTTCTCCAAGAGGGCCATGACATCAGGGAAGTGAGTTGGATTTAAGTGAGGGAGGACTATGCAAGGTGACCTGCTTTACCTTCCCTCTAGAGCCTGCTGGGTCCAGTGGCCAGATAGAGATCAGGACGACTGGAGATGGCCCTGGATGCAGTGAGAGACCTCGGCCTTTATAAGGTCTTCCACAGGTCTCAGTTTGAATGGCTACTCCTATTCAGTGATTTTTGATGCAAAGAACCTCCTTTTTAGCCTAGTCTCAAAAAATCCTAATAAATAAATAAATGAATTTGAGAGGGGAAGACTCATAGATTCTGGTCAAGAAGAAATGATGGCTATTTACATTCAATCTGAGTTAACCAGGACCCAAGCAATGACCAAATGGGGCTTAGCTTAGAAGCTATTGGTGGCCAATTAGAATCAGAATGGTTTTAGTTTAAGGCCTGGATCTTTTTTTTTATTTGCATAACATATGTGTGGGTAATTCTTCAACAATAACCCTTACATAGCTTTCCGTTACAAATTTTTCCCCCAACTCCCCACCCCTCCCCTAGATGGCAGGATATCCACTACATGTTAATTATGTTAAAATATTGGCAAATCGAATATATGTATACATATTTCCAAACTTATCATTGTTGTGCAAGAAAAATCTTATCTACACAAAAGATATATCAGATAAAGGAAACACAATGTAAGCAAACATCAATCAAGGAGTATGAGAATGTTATGTTGTGGTCCACATTTCACATCCCTCTCTCTGGGTGTATATGGCTTTCTTCAGTGAACAATTGGAGGTGGTTTGAAACATTTCATTGTTAAAGAGAGCCATGTCCATCAGAATTGATTGTCATATAGTACTGTTGTTGCCGTGTATAATGATCTCTTGGTTCTGCTCATTTCACTCAGCATCAGTTCATGTAAGTCTCTCCAGGCCTCTCTGAAATCATCTTGCTGGTCATTTCTTACAGAACAATAGTATTCCATAATATTCATATACCATAATTTATTCAGCCATTCTCCAATTGAAGGGCATCTATTCAATTTCCAGTTTCTAGCCACTACAAAAAGGGCTGCCACAAACATTCTTGCACATGTGGGGCCTTTTCCTTCCTTTACGATTTCTTTGGGATATAAGCCCAATAGAAATGCTGCTGGGTCAAAGGGTATGCACAGTTTGCTAACTTTTTGAGCATAGCTCCAAATTGTTCTCCAGAATGGCTGTATCCGTTCACAGCTCCACCAACAATGCATCAGTGTCCCAGCCCTCCCACATCCCCTCCAACATTCATCATTAACTTTTCCTGTCATTTTAGCCAATCTGACAGGTGTGAAGTGGTACCTCAGGGTTGTCTTGATTTGCATTTCTCTGATCAATAGTGATTTGGAGCACCTTTTCATATGACTATAAATAGTTTTAATTTCATCCTCTGAAAATTGTCTGTTCATATCATTTGACCATTTATTGATTGGAGAATGAAGGCCTGGATCTTTAGAAAGAAATCAAGTCAGTAAACCTCAAGATATCTTGGAAGGGTTCAGAGGTATAAATAAGAAAAAAATGCTTTTAAAAACATCTGTGGTTAAGAATATGATGATCTATAGCATCCTATTGAGTAAATCATTGGTTGGGCTGGTTTGCTTTGCCCAAAGAGTCAGCCTGAAGTGAGTTCATAGCTAATGGTTCTAGGGAGCTCCTTGTCCCTTTTGTAGCATAATACTACTTTAGTGTCCTTTTAAGTGTGGCTGCAAATTAAAAGACCTACAGAAGAGCAGTGTCATGCAGAAATAGAATACTGAAGACCATAAGGGAATCAGTTGTAGAGAAGAAGCTTCATGTGGTGACTTTCAGTTACTTATTAAGATGCCAAGGACATCAATGCTAGCTGTTTAGAGTTCTGAGTGACATAAATGCATGAATTGTCCATAATTACTTATTTTTTGTCTTAGGTTTCTATTAATATATTCTTTCTCTCCTTCACAGAGACTGTGTATGAAGATGGGAGAGTATCCAGCTATATGGGTTAATTGTATTAAATTGATTATCTGTATCTATATGTTGATCATTGATGTTATAATTCTTATTGTTTTGCCTTTCTTAAATGTTTTATCTTTAAGAATTTGTATCATCATGATTGTGAATAACTATATTTGTGTAAATGTGCAAGGGTGGGTACTCAGAAGCTACAATGGTTAGTAACGGCTTGTAAGGCTCTGATAGAGTTTGAGTTGTAGCCATGTAGTAGTAGTGCTCTTCCACTATAAACCCAGTTTACAGAGCCAGTGAACTTGTTGGAACTGAACAAGGAGTCATGTCCTTATGAACACGTGCAATGTCCATTTGAACTTTGGAGCATGGGAGGATATTCTGTAATGGGCTCTCTACATGGTGAGGAGAAGAATTTTTGGTTCACTAGGTACATGAATCCCTTGATCTTGGTCTATAGACTTCCAAGTAAGGTAAGGCACTCAGTCCCTCTTACTCAAAGTTGATATGAATTTGGTAGTGTATGGTCTTGCTATTGTTTGTGTCTATGTCAGGTCAATTTTTTTAACAATAGCTTTTTATTTTCAAAATACATCCAAAGATAATTTTCAATATTCACCCTTGCAAAATCTTGTGTTCCAAATTTCTTCTCTCTTCTTCCCCCACTCTCTCCCCTAGACAGCAAGTAATCCATTATATGCTAAACATGTGTAATTATTCTTTACATATTTCCACAATTATTATGCTGCACAAGAAAAATTAGATTAAAAAAAGAAAAAATGAGAAAGAAAACAAAATGTAAGCAAACAACAAAAAAAGGTAAAAACACTTTGTTGTGATGCCCATTCTGTACCTACAGTTCTATCTCTGGATGTAGATGGCTCTCTCCATTGCAAGACTATTGGAATTGCCCTAAATCTCCTCACTGCTGAACAGAATTGATCATCACATAATTTTGTTGTTGCTATGTGCAATGTTCTCTTGGTTCTACTCACTTCACAGCATTAGTTCATCTAAGTTTCTCCAGGCCTTTCTGAGATCATTCTGCTGATTGTTTCTTATAGAACAACACTATTCCATCACATTCATATATCATAACTTGTCAGCCATTCTTCAACTAATGAGCATCTGCCACTACAGAAAGGGCTACTACAAATGTTTTTGCACATGGGTCCCTTTCCCTAATTTATTATCTCTTTGAATACAGGTCCAACAGAGACACTGTTGAATCAAAGGCTATGCACAGTTTGATAGTCCTTTGGGCATAGTTCCTTATTGCTCTCCAGAACAGATCAGTTCACAACTTCACCAGCAATGTATCAATGTCCCAGTTTTCCCACATTCTCCTCCAACATTTATCATTTTCTTTTCTTGTCATCTTAGTCAATCTGAGAGGTAGTACCTCAGGGTTGTCAATTTGCATTGCTCTGATCAGTAGTGATTTAGAGCATTTTTTTCATATGACTAGAAATGGTTTTAATTTCTTTATCTGAAAATTGTTCATATTCTTTGTAGGTCTATTTTTTCTTGCTTTTTGGTAAAGTATATTAGACATGGCTAAGTTTTGAAAGATTAGGAGAAGGAGACCTCAGAAATCCAACAGCTAGAGTTTGTCAAAATTTGCCAAAAATCAGATGGGGAGCAGCAAAAAACTGGCTTGATCCAGTGATGACACAAAGTTAAGAAGACATGAGTTCAAATCCTAATTCTAGCTCATAGTTGCTAGGTGGCTCACTTATAGCTCAAAGAAGCTGTATAATGCATTGTAACCATACACACACAAACCATCTAGGCAAAGGGGCTAAACCCAGTGGAGGGTGACCAATAGGCCTCAAGCTCTTTGGTGAGTTGGGGCCATAAGTTCTTAGTTCTTTGCTATTTCTCAGAAAATCTGTGGGCTAAGATTAATCTTTTCTCAGGTCCCCTCTTCCTCTGTTTCCCAATGCCTGTATGGTGTCATATCTATGTTATATGGTGAAGAGACTTCATGTTTTGATAGTCCATTCTTAATTTATATACATCTTTTAGCAAAAGCCACAGTCTCTAGCAATCTGTGACAGGATATCTAAATTATCCACTATGATTACCATATTCATATCCACATGGGAATTCCACCATATAAATCAGCTCTAAATAAACACATTCTGCTCCTAGAATCCTTAAGATATATAAATGATGGCAAATAACTCAGTTTACAGATGACAGTTCAAAGCTGCATATTTTTCCTCCAGTGAAAAATGGAAGATAAATTTGCCCAAAGCGGAATAATTGCTAAATGGTCAAAGGATGTCCAAAGAGGAGAAAGAATAATGCCTGACATATGTCTCAGCCTCTTCCTGAAACAGTGTGCATATCCACAAAATACCAATAGAATCCAACAATTTCTTTGCAAGACAGCAAAATTCCAATTCAATTGAAATTGAATTATGTTTTTATTAACCTTTGCTTTTACTACATTGACATTTTCCAAGTATGTTAGAGTTAAATTGGTTAACAGAAAAAAGAAAAACTTTCAAAAACACATTTTCAACATCCCCTCCTTTTGCAAAGATGAATTTGTCAGTAATTATAGATGACATTTTTTTGAATTTAGACCTGGAAGAAATCTTAAATATCCTTTAGATCACAAATTGGGACCAAAAGAAATGGGGACACCTTAGTACATAATAGCAGAGCTAAGATTTGAGCTGGGAGCCTCTGACTCTGTTAGCTGAAGGTGTCTTTGCTGGACTTTACATGAAGACTGCCTCTAGAAATGAGAAGTTTGGATTACCTGGTCTCTAAGATGGTAATAATGAATTAAGTATTAGTTTGCAAGTTTTCCTAAGGACCCAAGACACTATTCCTAGAACCTCTCTGTATTTCATCTTATCTCACTCAGAACCCAGACTTCATGTTGTTTCTTGACCAACACTAGGCCCCACAGGTCATGCTGTCTCACTCATGCATACTTTTCTGCTTCCTTTTATATTGTCCTTTTGATATTATCGGAATATAAGTTCCCTAAGGTCAAAGAGATGACTGAAGTGGACAGTTCTGTGAGTGAAATCAAGAAGACCTAAATTCAAATCTAGCCTCAGACCCTTAGAGCTGTATGAGATCCTGGGCAAGCTATTCATCCTCTGCTTGCCTCAGTTTCCTCTTCTGTAAAAATGGAGATAATGATAGCATTTATCCCTCAAGATGGTTATAAGTATAAATTTTATCACTATCATCATCATTATTTTCAAGTTCTATTTGCCTTACTTACATTACTTCTGGCTTGCTTCTAGTACTTAGAATATTTTCTGACATATAATAAATGTTTTATTCATCTTTCTATTTATATATCTATCTTCTTTCTAGATGTTAAAAAGAAAAGAAAAAGAGAAGAGAATCAGCTATGGTGTAGTATAAAATCCTTAGTTCTGGGATCTTAAGATATGAGTTCATATACTGACTCCATTCATATGTTGGACAAGTTATCCTTAATGTCTCTGGATCTCTGGTTCCTTATCTGCAAAATGAAGAATTGGAAGAGATGTCCCAGAAACTGAAAAAAGAGCTGAGCTTTAACTGATAAGGAAAATATTAAAGTAGACCATTGGGCCCCTACAAGCATCTTGGAAAAATAAGACTCAGGTTGAAGGTACTGGTTGTACTTATATTTTCAAGATCCAAGGGAAATTCCAAAAGATCTATTTTTTCCTCCTCCAACTTGCCCTCCCTAAGCCTATCCAGTAATTGGCACAATAAATACACTCTGCTTGCTTGCTTCTTTTACCTGAGGGTTTTCCAAACTCTAATCTTGTCTTGAGTAAATAGAAGACAGGTGTTAAGTTAGAAACACACAAATTTTAAATTAGGGCATAGAGCTCAACCTTTGTCTAAATGTTAGGAATTTTCCTGGCTGAGGGCTCTGAGATACTGTGACTGTATTGATGAATTTTTATCTAATAGGAACAGTATAAAATAGCAGAAAGAGGGAGCAAATGAACCTGAGGGCCATTATATCACCCCCTAGACTTAAAAAAAAAACCTAATTGTTGTGACAGATTGTAGCAGATTATATCATTTTTCAGTTGTGACCCCTTTCAAACTTTTCATGGCAGAGATATTGGAATGATTTTCCATTTCCTTCTTCAACTCATTTTGCAGATGGGGAAATTGAGGCAAACAGGGTTAAGTGAATTGCCCAGGTTCACATAGCTAACTATCTGAGGCTGGATTTGAACCCATGAAGCTGATTCTTCCTTACTTCCATCCAGGCATTCCATCACTATGGCGCCACCTAGCTGCTCCAGACTATATTACATCATCAGGTTTAAAGAACCCTAGTTTTCTGGTCCAGTGCCCTTATTCTACAGATGAAGTATTGAGTCCAAAAAGGGTTAAGCATCCCACACCACTAGGAAAGACAGGGCAGGTTTTCTTGTTTCCCTAACTGTACATTTAGCACTCTATTCACGAAGGCTTTTCAGAGAGAGGAGGGAGTCCTGGAGGAGAGGGAAGTGTCCAAATTAAAGATTGTACCCTAAATCATACCCCCAGGGAGAAGATCAACCAAGTGAAGGAAGGATTCTGTTCCAGCTCATTCTAGAAAGGAGGAAGGACCAAAAATTTCAGAATGTTGGCCAGCCTTCTGGACCCTCCCCAGTGACTCCCACCACTGGGTGGTTACATTTAAGAGCTGAGAAAATCTGAGACAGAAAGAGCAGAAACTGTGAAAAGCTCTGAGACCACTTATGAGACAGGAGTAAGGTCAACAACATATATCTGTCAAAATTGAACTTCAGTGAAGTGCAATGATATAATATTCATTGCATTCTCGGGCTTTAAAAAATTTATACAATATAAAATTAACAACAATTACACAGAATTGTAGAGATTATATATATATATATATTTAAAGAATTTAAGCTATTTTTTGATTCTAAATAAATATGTTCACATTATTTTTTTTCCTTAGTTCTCTGCCTTTGGAGAAACTCATTGTCTGCTACATTACCCGATGTGAGGAACCATTAATCATCTTACAACAGCTTCAGGAAATAAAGACAAATTATGAGCACTGACCAAACAACTTTGCCACACACCCCCTAAAACCTTAATTCCTTAGCCATAACAGTTATGTCCTAGTGATCATCATAAAGTCAACTGAGGGAAGAGTAAAATATGGCAGATTGTCTATGTTTACACCTAGATATTCATTCAATTTAGCTAAGTACCTGGGATAGAGTACTAGGCTTGGATTCGTAAAGATCTCAGTTCAAATTCAACATCAGACACTTATTGCCTAGAATCATTCAGCTATTGTGTTTGGTGTTAAATTTGAACTCAGATCTTATTTTGCAATGCTTCCTAAATTCAAATTCAGCATCAGATGTGTACTAGCTGTGTGAACCTAGGCAAGGCACTAAATCCTATTTGCCTCAGTTTCCTTATCTATAAAATGGAAACACACTGCAGAAGAATATGGCCAACTACTATGGTGTCTCTGGCCAAGAAAATGCCTAATGGGGTCATGAAAAGTCAGACATAACTGAAAAATCACTGAACAAAATAATATAATCTGTCACAAGGCTTTGCATATCTTAAAGTACTATGTAAATGTTATTGTTGTTATTATTATTATTACATCCAGGATCTACTTGGTTATCGTATCCATATCCTTCCCATGAGAAGAAGACATTAGTTTTGCTATTACTGTATCTATTTTTAGTTTCAGACAAAAGCAGAAAGAAGAAAATTCACTAAGACTACCAAGAAAGTCCTCTTATTGGTACCTCTTCTGAATCTGATTTGAGTCCCTTAGGGGGGTTTCCACCAGAAGCCCCTCATTCCCCGTTAAGCATCTCCAAAGGGCCATGCTCTCTTTCTCATTGTATAACCCTGCTTTGTTTCTGCAAACTAGAAGCAAACTTAGATTCCAGTCAGAAATCCAATCTGGCTTTGAGGCAGAATAAAGGTGCCCTGTGTTCATATTTGATTCAGCTAATTGCTGGATGACATTTTAATAGGCACCTAAGGGAGACCAGACTTGCTATTTCTATTTAAATGAAGCCCAGCTGACAGCCAAGTATTTTGAATTTAGATTCCAGCAGTAACGCCTCAATACCAAAACATAATAAAGGGGAAACACCCCAAGAAGTGAGCTACATTGGATTCAGTAAAACAGGCTGATCAAAACTGAGCTTCCCAACCTCCACAGAGAGCTTTAGAACTCAGGCCCAACTCACTTAGGGGATTCTACTGACTGGTTGCTAGGAAGTTTGGGAAATTACAGCCTGTGGACCTTCGGCGTTGGCTGTACTATGCTGGTTTTTATCAGAAAATATTATACATCTGCAGTCATTCAGCAACCATGTTTCCGGATGGGCCCTTTCATCTTCCCATTGGCTTTGGGGCATCTCTTGTCAGGGGCAGAAAGAAACTGTATTCTGTGAATGAGGCCAAATGATGACATTTCTTGGCTTTTGCCTCAAAAATGTCCTTCCTCACCTTAAAAGTGGTATATTTTTCTGATGGCAGGCTCAGTCTCCAAATCATTTCCCAAACCATCACTAGTAATGATGGGGTAAATTGATAGGTTCTTTCAGGAAGTATAAAGGAGGGCACTTAATTAATAGATGGAAGATACAAAGAAAATCAACAGAAACTTTCTTAGAAACTTTCATCGGGCTTATTTCTCCAAAAACAAAACTCTATAAGAAAAGATTTAGGCTACGGATTTGTAAACTTTTATGAATATTATGTCATTTGATGCTGACCCTGGTGAGATTTTCCATTATCCACCTTTTATTTCCATTAGCCATCTTTTACAGATAAGAAAACAGTCTGAGAGAGGTGACTCAACCAGAATCACACAGTGAGTAAGCATCATAGGCAGGATTCAAATTCAGGTCTTCCTCACACTAAATCCCAACATCAAAATGATCATATATGGAGTTTTTTACCCGGTTCTTTGTCCTGCTTCAAGCCTACTGTGCCCATTGGGGCATTTGAGTTCAGTGAGGAATACCCTTTAGTCTCTAGTTACTTACCCCATAACTATTTAAGAGTTCACAAATATAAAATCACAATAATAGTAATGAGTCACATTTATATAGAGCTTTAAAATTTGAAAGTCACTATATACTTAAAATAGCCTTAGAGAAGTTAACTGGCTTGCCATAGCTAGTCACATATTTAGGAAATATCTGAGGCAGGATTTGAATCCAGAGATGGACTCAAGTATGAAGGCAGAGTCTCAGATCCAAATCCACACTCTCCCATTTTATCCCTGTATGACCATGAGTAATCTGCTCAACCACAGGGTCTGTTTCTTTGTAAAACGAGGGCATGTTGTACTTCAAAGCCTATCCCAAATTCCTACAGATGTAGTTAATGCTAATAATGACAACAACTCCCATTTTTTATGGTGCATTGTGGTTTGCTAAGGGATTTATATTTGTTTGGACTGATTGTCACAGCTAATATTATCTCTATTTTACAAATGAGGCTCAGAAAAAAGCTGACTTAGTTGGAGGAGGGGTGTTAAAATGGGAAAAGTGCCAGCACTGAAGTAGGCAGTAGTGGTGGGCAGCCCTGTATCTGCTGTTTACTGCTAGGTAACCCCAATTTTCAATGCCCCAGTTCCTGATCCATGAAAAGAGCATGCCCTAATGTCCTTTCCAGATACAGATCAATGATGTTACTTACCCACCATCAGTTAACAGTCCCCTACTCCTGAATTCCTGTGGTTCCCTCTCAACTCCAGGATCACAACAAAGTTCTCTATTTACTCTTCAAAACCCTTCATAATTCACCTCCTCCTCCCTTTCCAATCTTCTCACACCGGCCTCACTCCCCAGTACATACTCTAAGACTCAGCCACAACAGCCTCCTGCCTGTTCCATGAACAAGATGCTCCATCTTTCAACTCTGGACATTTTCTCCAACTGTCCCCCAATGCCTGAAATATTCTTCTTTCTCATCTCTACCTACTGGTGTCCTTTAAGCTCCAGCTAAAATCCCATCTTCTACAGGAAGCTTTCCTCAACCCCTCTTAATTCTAGTGCCTTCCTTCTCTTAATTACTTCTTAATTATCCTGATTATAGCTTGTTAGTACATTTTTGTTTGCTGTCTCCCCCATTATATTGTGAGTTTTTTGAAGTAGGGACTGTGTTCTCCATCATCTTCATCTTCTTCTTCATCATTGCATCTAAAGAAGGACAAGAAGATGAAGATGCTGATGATCAAGAACACAATCCCTATTTCAAAGAAGCTATAAATATATTTAAGGACAATATGAAGAAAATATGATTATGAATATCTGAAATCCAAGTTATCTATCTCCACACACACATAAGTGTGTGTGTACCTGAAGCTTGAGTTATCTTCATTTTCTTTCTATACATGTACTTAAAGCTTAGATTTATATACAAACCTACATATGTATACATATACTTGAAGCTTGGTAAATATGCCTTACGTTTACATTTACATGGATATACATATATATATACATATATAAACATATGCTTGAAGATTAATGTATACCTATGCTTATATTTATATTTACATACACACATGAACATATACATATATGGTTTCAGAAATTCACACTCACATTTTTTTCTTCATATTGTCACATATTTTTCTCAAAATGTATTAGAGTTATGTAAGACTTGGTGATCCCTCTCCCCAGTGCCCAGATATTAGTGCTTTCTCTTTGCTTGTTTGTATATATATGTATACACACATACTAGAGATAGAGACACAGAGACAGAGGCAGAAAAAATAACAGAGCATGAGAAGTACTACAGAAGTTTATAGTTACATATATAAACACTCATAAAACATACATGTGTATATTGATATAAATATATGTAATTTGTATGTATATGATATAGATAGATAAAATATAATGCTTACTATGTTCCATGTACTACACAAAGCACTTTATAAATATCATCACTTGATCCTCACCACATTGGGAGTTTAGTATTATTATGGTCCCATTTTAGAGGGAAAGAAACTAAGACAAATAATAGTGAAACACCTTTGCACAGCTCTGTAGTGTCTGAGGCCATAGGAAGGATTTGAGAAGGGTTGGGAAATCCCATCCCTCACTGAACTTCTGTCATCAGTCAGTAATCAATCAATCCACAAAAGGTTCTAATAATGTCTTTTGCTTTTGTTATAATCATTTCCAAACCCAGTCAATCAGTTAACAAGCCTTTATAAATGGTTTACTATGGGCCTGGGCCTGGGCTCACTACTAAGTACAGAAAGAAAGACATTGCATTCTAAAGTGGAAAACAACATGTAAATAAGAATTTACTAAAAAAAATGAATATCAAGTATATGGAAAGTCCCTAGACTGGCAATGTGGAGGTGAATCCATTTTTCTCTGGGAACGTTTCAATAGCTTTTGAGAAAATGATTTTCTTCTCCACTCTCCTTCTCTTGCCTCGGGCCGTATTTTGGTCTAAAAACATTTTCAAATTCCTTAGTATGTGAGAATCTTTTTTTTTTATAAACAAAGATGCAAAGAAGGAGACATCGCCCCAGAAGGCTGATCTTAATGTGCGCCAAAAACCTGGGCAGGGATTTTTCGAAGGCGTTATTTAATATCGTCAATAATGGGGGCACAGTTTAACATGTCAAGGCCATCAGAATTTTAAAGAAATATTTAGCACTTGATGAATGGGAACAATAACAAAGTAATGACATGGTGGGGGGAAAAGATGTTAATTATCAACAGAAAAAGGGCATAGCTCAGCTGTGAAGAACAGTCTCCCCACTGAATGATAGACATGACTGAGAAAGAACTAACTCCACTTCAAAGCCCAAACAAAAAATTAACCACTCACCCTAATTTTAGAGTAAAGATTGACAGCTGAGAAGGCTCTGAGTTAATCTCTCAGTTCTTTTTCATCGAGACACCGACTCCACAGCAGAGACCATCATTTGCGGTGTTGCCCATGGACCAATCAAATTTGCTATCAGAAATTTTACAACTTCCTGTATTTAGGGAACAAAGTTCCCTGAAAATGGGATGTAATTTTAGTTACTCATGCTCCTTTCAACTCGCAAACTGCATATTACATTGAGTCAACAAAATTTGGTAATTAAAACCAGTAATATTTACTACAAAGGAAATGTACAGTATGATGAATGGTATTTTCTCCCCTGTCTGAAGGTGGAAAGTTTTGGGGTGGGAGAGCAACTGTATACAGAGTTTTTTGTTTCCTACTAATAACAAAAAATAAAAAGAAGGACTCTGAGGAAAACCTGGCAAAGATCTCCAAAGTAACCTTCAAATAAATGACGTAGTTTGTATATTTTATAAACCTCTTTGTTAAATGAGCTGTCTGTTTTAAGTAATACAGAAGGTGCTTAATGTTTGTTCTTTGATTGTGAACAGTCAAATTAATTTAAAATGATGATTCAGGAATCACAAAGTATTGCTTGATACTGCCAGATTTATTATTTTTCTTATAGAGATTGGAGATTTGGGATCTCAGTTTCCTTTTTTGGTAAAGTTAGAGGGGTGGACTCCACTATTGTTCATATTTCTTCCAGGGCTAATTGTAAGATTTTATCAATGTACAGGTTGGGCATTTCTTAAGAAAAGACTATACTATTGACACAGATTCATAATAATAGACCTGGAGACTATTTTCTTGTCCATCAAGATCAAGAATTTGGGATCTTCTTTGAGTTTTTCTCTGTCCCTCAAAGTCTTAGAAAGTCCCTTTGATCATTCTAAGACAGGGTATCCCAAAAGTCTTGGTATGGTTTGAAACATTTAAAGCTTTAAACTGTACTGAGACGTTAGGGACGTGTGTATACAATCACATTAACAACTTTTTATAAAGAGTAGAGGGAGGAAATATGCTTAGTGATTTGAGAGATGGTCTCAAAGTTGGGAAGATCTGGATTCAAGTCTCACATGGACATAGACTGGCCATGTAACACTGAGGAAGTGATTTCAGTGCCATAATGCAACTCTTTTAGACCATAAGAGAGCCCATAGAGAGGTTCTCTCCACCAGCTCCCTATTCCAGTGAAATCACTGTTTCAAATGCCATTTGTCTCTAAATGTATATGTTTAATCCTCATATTAAGTAGCCAAGAGTGGTTCCCAGTTGCCTATCAGTTAAAATCAAAGCTTCTCAACGTGATATTCAAATACAAGTCTATAGTTCTGTCATTCTTATCTCATAGCTCTATCTAGAACATGGCCAGGGTTTACACTATATTGGAAAAACAATAAATCAGAAATTGGAAAATCTTCCTTCATATTCTTCTTTCATAATACTCTCCTTCTTATAACCTACATTCAATTAGTCCATTGCTCCACAAATACATTCTGTGTTTCTTACCTTCCTGCCTTTGTTGACCCTCTTGCCTATGAATGGAATGTCAACTCCCTACTCTAGCCCTCCCTCCCACACCCCCCATGTCTTTATTTGTTGAAATTCTATAGATTCTCCAAGACTGAGCACAAATGCTGGCATCCCCGTGAAGCCTTCCCTCATCTCCATGCCAACAGTCAGAAATGCTCATAGATTTAGATCCATAAAGGACGTTAGACAATATATTCTCCAACCCTGTTATTTTGTTGATGGTGCATTGAGCTCCAGAGAGGTTTGCCCAAGATCCCCAAAGTGGAATATGGCAGAGCTGTGATCCAGGCCCAGATCTTTGGCCTCCAACTCCATTATTCTTTCCATTAAATCACAAGACCTAGAAAAGCCTCAACCCTCATTTTATAGATAAAGAAATTAGAAATAGAGAAGAGCAATAATGTGCCCAATGGTACATGAATGATATATAACATTGAGAAGATTTGAACTCAGATCCTTTTCTCTGTGCTCCTTCTAAATTTAGTTAGCATTTTGTCCCTCTTTTTATGTGCCTTGTTTATTCTGTATTATAGTTATATGTGCACCTGATTCATCTTCTTTATTCCTTATAAATTCATTATAGGTTAATTTTATCTCTCTACACATATATACAATTTATAGATATATGTAATTTATATGCATATGTATGTATATCTTTTAATATATGCACATATAATATAAACATTACATTAATACAAAGCATGTTCATGTTTGAGGAACTAACAAAGATGATGAAGCAGGAAGAAGTAATACAACTTAGTTTCCCTACAAATACTCCAACAAAGATCTAGAAAGAGCACAAGAACAAGGTCATGATTAGGAAGTCAAAAAAAGTCATAATGAGTCATTTTTCCATGCAAGAGCACAAATTCATCAGCCAACTGGCCATGCAGGAATGATGGGACAACAATGGATTTTTAGCTCTGTCATTCTTTCTTCATTGCTGTATTTAGAACTGGGTCCAGGATGAATGACCAGCCTAGGGACTACAAGGTAACTTGTTATTTTGGAGGCTTCCAGCTATCTGATAAAGGTAAGGGTCAGCAACAGTCTGATGGAGTTGCACTAAGGAGCAAGTCTGCATTTGTGTTTCGTAGATTCAAAATGTGAATGGGAACCTGGAAAATCTAGAAAGGCAGATATCAGACCAAACTCTATATCAGAACACACAAAAACCTTTTAAAGTTTTCAATTATCTGGTCTAACTTCCCCTGTAAATCTTTCAGAACATTGTACTCAATAGCAGAAGAATATAGTTGTTATAGTTAAGTTGTTTTTTGGTTGTGACTGACTCTCAGTGACCCCCATTTGGGGTTTTCTTGAAAGAGATACTAGAGCAGTTTGCCATTTTCTTCTTCAGCTTCTTTTAGAGATGAAGAAACTAAGGAAGAAAATTAAAATTAATTTTATTATTTATAATATATGTAATATATTATATAATAAATATAATAATAAATTAAATTAAAATTTAAAAAATTTTAACAATTAAAAGAAATTAAATTAAACGAAAAAAAATCATCCAGATTTAAAGTCATGAATGAATCTTTCTGACTCCAGGCCCAGCACTCTATCATCTATGGTTCCACCTAGCTGCTGAACATAGTAGCAACAGCCTAATAGTACAGTGAACAATATTCAAAACTCCAAAAGGTAATAGAACTTGGCCCTAATACAGAGCCCCAATTTGGGAAGCAAGACTTGAAGATGAGGAAACAAGAATGGCCATATTTGCTATTTAGCTTGTCAATACAAATGATGGATGGAATAATCAGAATTTCTGATTAACCAATTGGGGGGATTCTCTATGTGGTCATAGGGCTAGAAAAGCCTTGAAATGTAGTCGTCCCAACTGTGTTTCTATGTAAAGAGGACATAGGTAAGAGTTCAACCAAGAGCTGTGTCCTGTGTGGATTTAAACTACTCTCAAATTACTTTTGCTCTGGTAAATGCAATCAGCTGGTAACATTAGTGGGCAAATCTATGCAAAGGTTTGGGCTCTAAGAAAATTAAGAATAGATGACCATAATTTTATATTGGATGTCACTTAGAGGTAAGTCATTCACTCAATTGAAAGAATTTAATTATTTATGCTGATACTGTGGAAATCACTATTGATACCAAAATAAAAGTAGTCCCTGCTTTCCACAAGCTTCCCATCTAGGTGATGGTGACTAGCAGTACATAAGTAAGCATATACAAATAGATGTTAAATAGCTTAATGGAAAAACATTAGCCTCTAGAGTATATAGCAAGGGCTTGTGTAGGTTGCAATTGAATTAAACCTTGTAAATAACTATGGATTCTGAGAGATAGAGGAACACGCCTAGCATAAAGAATGATCAACAAAAAGACGTGGAGGCAGAAAATGTAGTGTTCTTAGGTATTAAAGCAATTTTGAATGTGAAAACCAACAGGCTTCTAATAGTTTCACTCTTTGCAAAACCAGACCCAATTGGTCAGAGAAGTAAAATAATATATCCATAGAAATAAGAAGAGTAATTAGATAATTAATCTCCCCTTCTTTATAACTGAGTTTTTTTTTCCTCTGAGGCAATTGGGGTTAAGTGACTTGCCCAGGGTCACACAGCTAGGAAGTGTTAAATGTCTGAGGCCAGATTTGAACTCAGGTCTTCCTGATTTCAGGGCTGGTGCTCTATCCACTGCACCACCTAGCTGCCCCTATAACTGAGTTTTTAGAGAATGAACATTCATGTCAAATAGACAATTTTCCACAATATTAACATTGGTGGCTAAATAATATAGCAAAAGCAAAAACAGTCACCTGATAATTATGTTCTGTTTACATCTATGTACATTATGTACAAGTTGGTCTTCAAGAAGAAATGCTTTAAAGAGGAAACAAAAAAATGAATGTGAAAAAGCAGAGGATGATATTAAGGAAGATGGAAAGTAGAAAAACGGAACCAAAAAGAAAAGATGATTCTTCTGGTTTTCTAAAACATGGACAACTAGCTTGTAGATACTGAAAACTGGATCATCTAAGAAGACTTCAATGAGAATGATATGGAGATTCACAAAAATTACCAGGTGAGAAGTCAACCTAAATTTGAGGAAAAACTGACAATCAGTGACTGTCAAAGCATAAAAAAAGTATCTTTTCGGATATAACATATGAAGGGGGAAGTCTAATGTCTTGTGAGTATGTATATGAGTTATGACAAAGGGCCTCCCAAAACTCATCACATCTGATAACTACAAACCAACTAATTAAGCCTCTGAGGAAAACACTATTAAATCTCCAAGCAGAGGTTAACTTAAAGGTTAACTTTATTCCATGATACTCAAAGAAATGATGGATGTGATTACTGGACCCATGTCAGTAATATTTCAAAGACTTTAGAAATGGGGAGAGGTACTATAGAATGGTACCATTTTTGAGAAGCAAAACAAAACAAAACATAAGAGAATAGACTTTGCAAACTAAGGCCAATGAGCTTGAATAATAGAACTTGAAAGCTGGAGAACTTAGACAATTATTTTAATTTATACCTGATAAAAAATCACCACCACTAAGTGTTCAATAAGTAGCCATCCAACCTCTATATACCTTTTTATAACAGATAGTCAAAGCAAGGTGAAGGCACCATCCTGGTTGCCTTCATCCTTATGTCCTATTAATGATGTTGTTGATGAGGAAATAATATCCATGTGGCACTTCAAGTTTTACAAAACACTTTACAAATATTATCTTACTTTATCCACACACAGCAATTCTGGGAGATAGGTACAATTATGTAGATGAGAAAATTAAAGGGGAAAAAAGTGGAGTTGCTTGTCTAAATATAATCTAATAAATATTTGGGGCTGGATTTAAAAATAGGTTTTCCTGACTCCAGGCCCAGTGATCTAACCATTGTACCATATGGTTGCTTATCAATATCCTTCCTAAACTGTGATACCCAGATCTGAACACAATACTCTAAATGTCATGAGATTAGGTCAGAATTCAATGGCAATATCACCATCTTATTCCTGGAAGTTATAACTCTCAAGACAATCCAAGATGAATATATCTTATTGCTAATTCACAGTAAGCTTCTATTTTTCAGTCTTTTTTTTAGCATTGTGTCGATGTTTTCTGCCTATTTGGCTGTCCAGAAGTTTTAACAACTTTTTGTTTTCTTACTCTATTTTAATACAAATCACCATCTTCTAGGCAGCATGGAGGCCATGAAGAAATGCTAGATTTGAGGATATAGCTTCAATAGCATCATAGCTCTAGAGCTTGAAGGAGGCCTCAAAAATCTGTAGTCCAATTCCTTAGTTTATAGATTTGTAAACTGAGGTCCAACTTGGTGAAATGAGTTGCCCAAGATCACAAAGGTTACCTACCAGTGGCAGGGCTGAGATTTGAACCTGTTTCCAATGGGGTTAAAGCCCTTCCTTCTCTGTGCCATACTGCCTCTGGTAGATCTTGTTTCAAATTCCACTTTTTAAAGTTATTAGCTATGTGACCTTATGCAAAGTCACTTCATTCTATTGCCTTAGTTTCCTTAACTATTAAATGAAGCTACTGGTGCATTTAATAATTTCTTCAATGGGCTGTTATTAGGATCTAATGTAAAATTATTTGTAAAGCATTTAGCAGAGCTTCAAGTTCTATATCAATAGCAATTATGTTACTCAATTCAAGCAGTTTTTGTTAAATATCTACTATGTGCACAAAATGGTATAAGGCTCAAGGATTCAGAGAAACACTAAAATGATACCTTCTAACAAGAAATATAACATTAATTTGTATGGCATCAGAGCTACACTTGGATTAGAATTAATTTTTTAAAGAAAAGAAGCGAGAAAATAACTGTATTCAGCAATTTTATTTTGACAGGTGTGCTGACAGAGAGCTGGTCTCCATGGCAAGAAGATCTAGGTTCAGTTCTCAGCTTTAATAAATACCAGATGTCACTTAAGCTCTCCATTCACCAGGTAATGTCTAAAATAGCAAGGTGCCAACCTGCATTCATAGAGGGAATTTCTTTGCCCAGAAGTTCCCTATGCTCAGTGAACCATAGGCCCAGTTTCTAGGGTTGTTGCATCTAGTATTAGGCATCTTTACCATACCCCTAATTTTCTAAACCCAGAAATGAAACACCCCCCTCCTTTTTTTTTCAATAGATTCCACAAATCTATAAGTCCTTACTTAGTGGTTTTTTTTTTTTCTTTTTAATTGAGTGTTCCAGACCTGTTACACATTGTTTGATGCTCTTAGCACTGTTGCACTAAAAGACACAAAGTCACCCTTATGGACTGAGAAACAAAACTGTTCCTTCCCTTTGAAAAGTATACATTCTGGTTCATTCGTGAGCTCCTAAATTTCTTTCCAATGTCAAGTCAGAAATTGTCATCTGTGAAGAACATGTAATTTATGACAGTGCTTTGTTTTCATTCCTTTTTATTTTCAGTGAAACTATCATTAGATACTCAAGGGAAGGGCACATGGTCCAGTGCCAGAGACCAAATACTTACATCAGCAGTCCCTTTGGTCAGTAAGGGATAAAATTATTGATTGAGAAATCTGGAAGAGACCCCTGGAATTCTCATGCCTTTCTTGCTATTTTATAGGAAAGAAGCACACATTAGACATTTAAATGATACAGCCAGGGTCCCACAGCTCACAGATAACTTGGGGACTTCTGATTCCCAACCCAGTTGGAATACTCTATTATGATTCAAGAGGAATTATTTTTAAGAGAATTAACTTGTGAATATTATATATATATATATATGGGTTTCATAAGCTCATAAGCATAGGGAACTTCTATATTTTGAAGAGAATTAACTTATGATTATAGGTAGATAGGTAGGTAGGTAGGTAGGTAGGTAGGTAGGTAGGTAGGTAGGTAGATATCTAGGTTTCTTCATAAGCATAAGGAACATCCATATTTTGAAGAGAGTTAACTTGTGTTTGTAGATAGAGAGACAGACAGAGAGATAGATAGATAAATAATAGATAATCTAGGTTTCTTCATAAATTCATAATCATAGGGAACTTCCATATTTTGAAGAGAGTTAACTTGTGTTTGTAGATAGAGAGATAAATGATAGATAACCTAGGTTTCTTCCTAAACTCATAATCATAAGGAACTCCAAGTGTGAAAACAATTTCCATTAGTATAGATTACAACTCTTTTGCAACACAATCATAAAGAGTTGTTACTTGTGGCATTGAGTAAGTAATTTGTTTAAAATCACACAGATCATCTGGGTCAGAGGCTAAATTTAAACCTAGGTTTATCCAACTCCAAGACTGGTTCTTTCTTCTATTCCCAAGATGCTTTTCATAAAGAATTAACCATCACTCCAAAAAATGTAAACAGATAAAGCAGTCTGAATTTGATGTTATCTCACCAAGATCCATTTACAGTAGAATTAGTAACACAGACACTGGTGTTGTTTTTTGTAAGGGGGATGGAATTACAATTACACCATAGGTTTGTTCTGTAGAAAACCTTCCTTTGCCTTTCCTGTCCTTGCTCCCAGGAGTTCAGATCTGGAATTAAAACACCAGACTACAATGAAGTTATTATGCATTATGCTATATATGCCTTACATTTAGAGCCAGGGTGGTCTAGAAACTACAAGAAAGATTTGGGATTCAGGAAGCCTGGGTTCCATTGCAGACACTTTTACTCAGAATAACATTAAACACATCACTTGATCTCTGTATTCTTTGGCCAACAAAATAAGCCAGATCATGGAACACTGAAGTTTTTCTCCATCTTCCCATTGAAAGTTGATCACCCTATGAGCAAAGAGGGGCACCAATTCCAGGGAGAGTGGAAATGGTCAGCATTTGATCATTTCAAGTTTTCAAAGTCCTTACCTAAAAAAGTGAATATATTGTTATTCTGGGATGACTTGATTCTTTTCTGATTGTCATATCATAATCCTTTGTATTTGTCAACCTCTTCTATCTGGGAAAATGTGTTTGACTCCCAGGGTCTGAGTCACTCTCTACTGGTACATTAAGGAACAAAACACAATTGCCTTCTTGGCTTAGCCAGTTTCATCATCACTGACTGACTTTCTCAACGTAATGGTGACCTTCTCTTATATTCCCACCAACTATGTTCTTTGGAGAACATATTTCTATTAATATTATCAGGCTACGACTGAGTCATATGTCAAAGTAAATTCAAGTCACAGCATAGAGGTTGGTTCCATTTCCCGATAAACCAACTAACAGTTCCTGAAGTTTAACAGACAAGAAAATTCAAGTCAGAAATAGGCAGTTAGCCAGTTAAAGTGAACTGGGGTATTTTTAGAGATCATTGGTCCCTAGCATACTTTAAGGAAAACAAGTACTTCCACTCTGACTAAACTCAACAGACACTTAAAAATATATTTTACTAATATCTCTTGCTTTTGCATCTGCTAAATTTCCCTACGACTCTCCCTTTTTCCCATCCTAGAGAACCTTTCCATAAAGTAAACATATTTTAAGCACTTCCTGTATATAGATCATAATGCCATGCATGCAACAAAATACAAAAATCAACTAAGACAGAGTCATTGCTCTCAGGTTGTTTCATTTTTGTCTTTGTGCCCTAGGTCTATTTCTGTACAGGTTGCCTCCATTAGAATGTAAGTCTCTTGAGGGCAGGCACTCTATTTTGTTATTTCTTTGTATTTGTATTTGCCTGGCACATAGTAAGCCTTTACTAAATGTTTATCAATCAATTAATGTAATGTTTAGTTTGAATGCTTTTGAACTGAAATTGAATTAATAACATGTTCTGACTAGTGAGAAAATCCCTTAGTTCCTCCTCCTCAATACTTTAATTAGGGGTGGAGGAGAGGAAGGCAAACAGAGATCAAATGACTGGTCCAATGTCACAAAGCTATTAAGCGCCTGAGGCTGAATTTTAATTCAGGTCTACCTGACTCCAGGACTGGTTGTTCTATCTGTTGTGCCCCTTAAGAATTTACCTTAAGAATAGTTATAAGTGGGACAGCTAGGTGGTACAGTGGTTAGAGCACCAGCCCTGAAGTCAGGAGGACCTGAGTTCAAATCTGGTCTCAGACACTTCCTAGCTATGTGACCCTGGGCAAGTCACTTAACCCCAATTGCCTAAGCAAAAAATAAATAAATAAATAAATTAAATAAAGAATAGATATAAGCTAAGTTTGTAAAATCTCTTTCCTCAAGCATAAAATGCTACAAGGACATTGTTAGTTAAAAGTCAAAACAAAGTTCCTCTTTCCAAATAAATGAAGAAATTATGGTTAGTATTATTTTGATGCTAAATATACTTTACTCAATACTTATTCTTCCAAAAAAAAAAAAAGAATGTTTCACTTTGTTTGCTCTTTGTCAGATACACAGGACAAATTATCCAGGATGTTTAATGAATTAATCAGTAAACATTTATTGAGTGCCTACTATGTGACAACACACTGTCTACTGGAATACAAAAAGAGGCAAAAAAGAAGTTTACAATCTAAAAGGGGAAGACAAAAATGAAACAAATATATAAAGAGCAAGCTATGTGTAGTTTCTGACAGTAAGCTCCTTACAAATGCTTTTTCAAATAATCAACCACAGTATCTGAGAACAAGAAGGTATTTCAGAGGTCATCTTACTTCTAGTACATCCTTGTTAAGGGTTTCTCACCTTCTGTTTGAAGATCACCAATGAGGATAAATCCACAACTTTCCAAAGAAACACAGTTTACTTTTGGACAGCCTGAATTGTAAAGATATCGAGCCAAAAATGGTGTTTTGGTAAATCCCACCCATTGCCCCTTCTTCTGCCCTTTGAGGAGCAATAGAACTTCTTTTCGGTAGGAAGGCTTCCACAGGATGGTCCTGCAAGGTAGTAATTATCATATCTTCTCTAAAACTTACCATCTCCATTGTGAATTCCTTTCATCAAGCTATATATCAAAATAAATTTAAAATGTTATGTCCAATCTATTAGAGGAAAACATAATTACTTATGGAAGGGATCAAAAAAGGTTTCCTAGAAGTGATTTTCTCTGTCTGTCTTTAATAGACAGTCTGCCTTTTTATCAAATGGATAAAAAATAAAGAGTGGGGTATATACAAGTGAGGACATTCAAAATATAGGAAAGACTATGAGCAACTTACCGAAGTAGGAAATTACATAATATATTAGGGGATCAATTATGATAATCCACAGGCAGATTAATAATATGACATCAAGTAACCAATAATAATCAGTTAATCAACATAACCAATTACCCATATGTCAAATGGTATGATGGAAGTCAAGAGGGAGGAATTCCAATGTAAGTTCATTTTATGGTTCTCTTGCTAGAATGAAACTATTTGATTATAATTCTGGACCCCTTCTATATTGGTAAAATGAAGACACTGTAGAAAGGTAGGTTTACTTATACACTATTGGTGGAGTTGTGAAATAGTTCAACCATTCCCCAAAAAATGGTTTAGAATTATATGAGAACACCTGGTGAATTATTCCTATTCTTTGATTTAACAGCCCTACTACTGAATTTATACTTAACAATAGAAAGAAAGGTCCCCAGTGTACCAAGATATTCAAAGCAGAATATTTTTGTAATAATGAAAATCTGGGAACAAAGAATGCGCCAACAGCCTGAATTATGGTATATTAATGTAATTGGGTATTGTTGTGCCACAAGGAACACGATCACTATGAAAAATTCAGAGAGATATGGGAAGGCTTGTAGAACCCGTTGTAGAGTAAGAAAAACAAAACCAGGGAAATCATACACACAATGATTACAATCATATGAAGGACAACAACTATAAAAAGTCAGCAACAGGCAGATCTGCTGAAGTGGCCAGGTTCTAGATAACTTAATTTTAGAACATTTCTCCTTCCTGGCTATTAAAAAAGGCTGAGCTATAAGCACAACTCCCTCATTTGACATATGAGGAAAATGAGATACAGATAGGTAAAGTCATTTGCCTAAGGTCATACAATTAATAAGTAACTGAGGTGAGATTTGAAACTGGGTCTTTCTAAGTCTGAATCTAAGTGCTTGGATTACACTAAATGGTCTCTAAGGCCTCCTCTGACTCTGGAAGTTCATGATTTTTTGACACTATGGGTAGGGGTCTACAGGTAGGGGTGGTAAATTTCTTATTAGTGAAGGATAAAAATGCTTCAGTAATTTAAAAAATAAAGTTAATCAATGTGTAAGAAAATGAATGAATGAATGAATGAAGTGTTTCTCTTTGCTTACAAAGGTCCTCTGATCAGAAACCCCCAAAACGGCAGTCTTTGAGCAGGCATTTAATTCGTAAGAAAGAGGGAATGTTCATGAAGAATTTATCTTCTCTCTCCAAGAGGCTTAGTTGTGTGTTCTTCACATAGCATATTTTTTGTCCCCTTGGCCTCTGCCCTCTTTGGTGAATATGGCAGTGGTCCCCCTGTATTTTTTTCTTTTAAATTTTTATGAAGGGAGGGATTTTCTCTGATTTAGAGCTTACTAATCCTTCTCTATGTGGAACTTTGCTTTCTCTTCTCTTGGAAGCCTTCTTTCTGTACATGCTCAAGATTCTGAATGATGGACCAGCATCTTTGTAGGACTGTTTCTTTATTTCCAGTACTTGAGTCTCCTGTGGTCATTTCTGTGTTCCCATCTCCCTCTGATCTCTTTACTCCAATCATTCTTTTGATTTTTGTGGTTGCAGCATTCAGGAAAAGCCCCAAGAACATTCTTTCAGAAGAATCTCCCTTGGCACAATGAAGATTTGTGTTGGAAATTAATTTTTTTCCAAGACTGGCAATGTTATTTTTTAGCAGTATCTTTTTCTTGAGATCTAGAAGTTTGACTGGGCTGGCCCCAAACAAGGTTAGAACTGCTTTGGAGGAAGGATACAGCTGGCCTCAGAAACACAATGTCCCTGAGATCTATAAACTGAACAGTGGCCCCTGGGGTCCCAGCTACCTTTCTGATTGGCCAATTCTTTCCACAGGAAAGGGAGCTTTGTCTCTGGATCTGCTCACTTCTTGGTTCTAATAACCTTGTTCCAAGTCAAACCGTTTGCAAACCAGTTCAGGGCCCTGGGCATAAAAGCATTACATTCAAACCACTTTATGATCCAGCTTAGCTTCCCCAAGTTATTATGAAATCTTTAAACAGGGCTTCATAGAATGCAAGATTGGGGATTTAGACTTGGACAACTGGCAGACACAAATCTAGGTAACATCCCATCCATTTAGTCATATTAATTGTGCAAAATTTCCAGGCTCCTGACACCTCTGTAAGCAACTACACTTTTCCTCTCCTCTCTTGTTCCTTAAAAGTCCAGGCAACATTATAGGCCATCACACAGTTTCCACTTACCCCCAAGAGTTTTTTTTTTCACAGTCAGATTAAGAGACAATTTAGGAAGGAAGTATTAATTTTCTTCAAGTCCACAAAGGTCTATAAAATAGAAACCCTCAAAGGGCAGCACTAAAAGTAATGGATGAAGGTTCCAAAAGAGGCAGATTAAAGCTTAACATCAGAAAAATAATTATTCTAACATTTGAATGTTTCCCTATCTACAGTCTTAGGAGACACTGATTTACTGTCTTGTTGGGGATCTTCAAGCATATCTTGGAAGACTCTTTGTCAGATATTATATAGGAGGGATCCTCGCTGGAGATGGGGTAATTGAGATGGGCTCTGAAGTCCTGTGGATCTTTGGGATTCCAAAATTCTGGACAAAAACTATATGTGTAGCTGAGTCAGCTCTGGGGAGGATGAAAAACAGGAGCCAGATGTGTCCAATGAAGCTCTTTTTTTCCATTCACTAAAACACAGACACAGGTTTCAATATACTGAGTGATGTCAGCCTGGTCTCAGGCCAGCTGGCTGTGAATGTATTTGGTGATGTGATAAGAAACGCTGAATGCACCACCTGTCCAAAGAGGTGTTTATACATTCTCTTCTTCCTGGAATTCCCATCCTAGGGGGCTGAGGGAGAGAAAGAAAGGAAAGGGTGAGAGAGAGAAAAACAAAAAGGGAAAGGAAGGACCTTTCCTCAAAAGGTCACAGAAAACAATGTCATGCACAAAATAGATAGAGGCCCATGAAGCCTGAAAAAAAAAATTTCAGCCACCTAATGGCTCATGAGCATTAGACTTAGTTCAAGAAAATAATTTATTTCTCAGAGTAGTCCCTAACAATACTTGGTAGGTTCTCAATGTTTATTTCTGGACTTTATTAATATCATTGAAGGCACGTAGGGCAGAGTAGAGTCAAGAGAGCTGGTCTCAGACATTTCTGACACACACACTGGCTCCAAGACTCTTGGAAAGTTACTTAAACATTTTATGCCCCAGACAAATATCTAGGACTATAAGCATCAGGGTATGTGATGATCTGCTTTAGTTGAAATGCAGTTCATCATACAAAATCAAATCAAATCTGGCCTAAAAGTTACATCATTGAAATCCATAAGAATTGGGACATTTACATATATGTATGTACTTCTGTCTATCCATCTATCCATCTATCTTTCTATCTAACAATACATCCACCCATCTTTCTGTCTGTCTGTCTATCTACTTATCTATTTACCCAACCATCCATCCATTTGTATATCTAGCCAGCTAGCTAGCTATCTGTCTGTCCACCTGTCCATCCATCCATTCATCTATTTGTCTATCTACCTATCTAAATATCATCTATCCATCCATCCATTCATCTATCTATCTAAATATCATCTATCCATCCATCCATTCATCTGTCTATCTAAATATCATCTATACATCCAACCATCCATTCACCTATTTATCTGTCTAAACATACATACACATATAGTATAGATATATTGATATAGATATACATGCATGCATAGGTGCATACACCTATGTCTTCATTTGTAAAATGAAAGGATTAGACTGGGTAGTATTTTGAGTCATATCTAAATCTTTGTGACCCCATGTGGGGTTTTCTTGACAAAGTGATTTGCCACTGCCTTCTCCAACAAGTTTTATAGATGGGGAAAGTGAGGCAAACACGGTTAAGTGACTTGTCCAGGGTCACACAGCTAGTAAGTGTCTAAGGCCAGATTTGAATTCCAGAAGATGAGTATTCCTGTCTTTATGCCCAGCACATTGATCATTGTGCCACCATTAATATACGAGTGGGTTTGTGATCAGTTGAATTTAATGAAGGTGGGGAAGAAAACAATTTTAAATTTACAAATTCCAAGACTCCTTCAAAACTGAATTTCCCTTATAAAATTATGGCTGGAAGAAAAAAATGAGGGAATATTCTGGTCCAACTTCCTGATAATCACTCAGAGGTATCATTCTATGAGGAAATCTCTTATTGTTAATATGCTTTACCATCCTGGGATAAAAGCAGAAAGAATACACAGATCAATTTTCCTCCATAATACATGGAAGGGGTTTTTATTAGATCTATAATTGTTTTTTGCTCCTTTGTTTCTATTTATTAGTGAAAGACCAATAGTGGACTTGGTCAGGTACCAGTTCATGCCTGGGACATAGAAAATGAATTCACAAACAATTGTATTTTGATGGAAGCAGGGAAATCGGCTCCTTCTACCTTCTGGCTTTATACTTTTCTAGGGAGATTTAACCTGAGCTGAATATTATGTCTTTGCAAGTAAAAGAACAGTTTCTGAACTGCTACTGAGATATAGCCCCTACATGCAGGAGAACATACTTTCGTTTAGAAATTGTTCACAAGTCACTGCTCAGATCTTGCCACAGGAGAGAAAGGACTAGATACACTGTGTTGTCATTGTTTTCTCCCTGGAAAGCACTTGAGAAAATTTCATTTCACAGATCCAGATATGGAAGGGAAAACAGTGTTTGGTTCAACCTTCTTCTGACTAAGTATCTAGCTGTGTAACCCTATGCAAGTCACCAATCTCCTCAAGCAAGTTTTACTTAATGGCTTCTAAGGTTTTTCCCATGTCAAAATATATGATTCTATTGTTAACGCTGGGATTCCACTCCCCCAACGCAATGAATATATTTAATTGGCACATGTGAATAATGAAGTTTCAAACAGATGAACAGGAAAGTTTACATTATGTTATCCCTTATGATGGTTGACTTTCTTTCATTCAGTTAAGAGACAGAAGTGACTGTAGTACTTGGCTGACTAAAATATTGATCCTGCCTCAGGGGAGGTTTAAAGAGCTGAGGAACTGCAAGAGTTGCTATATCCAAAAGCTAAGCCATAAAGTTTTGGAAACTTCCAGGCTTGGGAGCACTTTAAGAAAGGAAATACTTGTCCCTGTACTAAAGGACAGCAAGGGTAAAAGAATGGCTTCAGAGGAGTGTTCACCTCTCCTCACTCAGACCATGTTCTCAGAGAGACTACACCACTTGGGAACAACATATCCAAGCAGGAATAGAAGAGATACATCAAAGGCAAACACGGACATGGGATAGATGTAGAAGAAAAACCACCTGAACAAAGAAACAACAACAAGGGGTATAAACCCTTGAAAAGTGTGCTGGATTCACAAAAGGATTTCCAGGAACCAAAAATTTTGAGTTTACTTTTTGGCCACATAGATGCATCACTCCCATATAAAAGCTATATAACATTGGATAAGTTAATTAATTTCTCAGTGCCTTAAGTATCCTCTTAGATGTTTAGTTACAAAAAAATTTCCCCACAGGGATAACAGCCCCAATTCCCAAAATATCCTAAGTTTTTTTCCCCTTCTTTCAAGTTAATATCTGCTCATTGGCAAACTATCAATTCCAGATAGATAGATAGATGACATAAAAGACAGATAGAAAGATAGGATGAATAGATAGACAGGATAGATAGATAGATAGATAGATAGATAGATAGATAGATAGATAGACAGACAGACAGTAGATAGATGGATGGATGAGTGGGTGGGTGGATGGATGTATGAATGGATAGATAGATAGGTAGATAGATAAATGACAGACAAGATGGATAGAAAGATAGGATGAATAGATAGATAGAAAGATAGACAGACAGACAGATAGACAGGATAGATAGACTGCATGGATGTATAGATAGAAAGAAAAATAGATATATAGACAGACAGGATAGATCAATAGATAGCATCGATGGATGGATAGATAGAAAGAAAATAGAAAGACAGGATGGGTAGATGGATGGATGGATAGATAGATAGATAGATAGATAGATAGATAGATAGATAGATAGATAAAGAGATGGATAGGTAGATAGATAGAAAGACAGACAGGATAGATAGGACAGACAGACAGGATACACAAATTGACAGATAGACAAATAGTATTGCTAGATAGATAGACAGGATGGATATATATATATGTGTATATATATATATAAAGAGAGAGAGAGATGGATGTTAAAATGGATATAGATAGATAGATTAATGGAAATAGATACAGTTACAAGTAGAGAACCTAGACAGAGAGGTAAGAGACCCCTGAAACCATCTAAAAACAAATTTTAAAGAAGATGAAACTGAAACCCAAAGTTAAATGACTTTTCCAAGAACACACAGGTACTAAGAAAGATGATTTGCTGAGATTTTAATCAAAATCATCTCACTTCAACATTACAATTAATTATTACTATTTCAATACGATGATTTATCACCCCCTCCCCACTCAATCATGCCACTTTGGATAATTCTCTCAAAGCCAAACCAAATCATTTGCTCTTTTTCACCACAATTCCTTGCACAGTTCATACTATGTCTTCCACTTTCAAATCTCTCCTCCAGCTTATCCATTAATGAATCAACCTTGAAACAGCAGTAAAAAGGAAGCCTCCCAATCAAAATATAAGGGCTCCCCCTGTAGCCCTGATGCCATTCTTGATCTCAGTACAATGTCCAGTGAAATGCTTCCACTGCCTGGATGAGATGAAGCAAGGCTGGGTACAGTGTGTTTCACCCTTGATCTTTCCAGCTACCATCCTACCCCTGGCATTTCAGAGAAGAAGGAGTAAGGGCAACTGAGGAGAGGATGGACTTCTCCATATACTTGTGAGGAAAATATGTGTCCTTTCTCAGGTGGCTAGGCAATTTTCGCAGAAGATATACTGCCCCTAAGGAGCATCCTTTGGGATTTGTTCTCATTAAATGGCAATAAGTGAGGAGATAGTGCTCCATCCCAGGGAAAGGCAAACCCCTCCCTGACTTCCCAGGAGGAGCTGGCAAGGACGGCAGCTGTCACACTTCCAAGTTCCATAATTCCCCCATGACATCACTGGTTTCCCAACATAGTCAGCCACATAGTAGCTTCTCCCTTAGTGACACTGTTGGGAACAGACCATAGCTTTGCACGTCAGCTCCAAACGAGGCTACTGGACACCAGCGTATTGATTCTGAGTCTTTAGCCGGAGGAAGCCACTGATGATGCAAGTGCTGCTGGGAACTGTCTACTAGGAAACATTCTGTCCAGCTCCAAGGATGAGCAGAGTCCAGAAATTTAGACAAGATTGATTCACCATAGATCAGTTTTATGGTCAAGGCCACAGCCTGGTCATTCAAAGCAAACTCAGTGGTATTTCTAGTTCTGCCTAGAGCCCTTCCTTTTCTATTGGATCAGTGCTCTGATCCCTAGCCCTATGACCCTGGACAAGTCTTGTAAACTCTCTGATACCATCCCTTCATTTGTAAAATGATTTGGAAATCTAACTTTGATACTGCCATAAGATTGCCAGAAGATGATGAGTTAAGATCTAGCACCCTTGTCATTCAAATTATTGACTTTATTATTGGATTGAATTAAATTGCAAATGCTTCATAAAATTTAATAATAGTATGGATTTCTCAAGGTTGTTAAGAAGATCAAAAGTCATAATATATGCAATCCACAGCCAATCTTAAAGGCTACAGAAAGGTGAATGTTTATTAATTTATTTTATTTACTAAACAAAATATGGGCAATAAAGACCAATGACTCCCTTAGAGTAATAAAGTCTTAGTAGAGAAACTTCCCCTACCAATGAAGATCTGCCATTTTCTCCTCCAAATTATAATCTTAGATTCTTAGGCAATTGAGAGGAAGTCTTCATCATCTCTTATTTTACATCACCATCATGATCATTGCTCATCTTGTTTCTCTTTTCCATTTTTTATCTTTTTCAATGAGATTCATATAGAACTACTCCTGGGACAAGCTAGTATATGTGTTAATATTCTTTTATATTGGATGTTCTTTGGCCTATTTCAAAGAAGGATAAAAATAAGTGATGTAATTGAGTTAAAGTAATGGGATGTTCAGCCTCATCTTCTATATGCTTACTGAAAACATCCTGGGTACAAATCTAAAACAAAACAAGTTGCTATGTATTCCATATCATTCTCATATGATTTTCAATCGTCTAGCTCCATCTCAATATTTTGAGAGCTTTTAATCCCAATTAGTTTGAAAATTTGAATGTTTTTGCCAAAATCTGTTAACAAGGGAGTAACTAGATGGGGCAGTGGATAGAGCACTGGAACTGGACTCAAGAATTAAGTTCAAATCTGACCTCAGATATTTCCTAGCTGTATGATCCTGAGCAAATCGATTGACTTTGTTTACCACTTTCCTCTTCTGTAAAAAGAACTAGAAAAGGAAATGGTAAACCATTCCAGTATCTTTGCCAAGAAAATACCAAAATGGGGATCACAGAGAGCCAAACAACTGAGATGACTCAAAAACAATTAATAAGGTTGCTCGTAGTTTTTATGAATTAATGTTAAGTCAGGTCATTTTGGACAGCATATTTATCTGTGATAATACTCTAATTCTGTTGTGCTTATCTATTGCATTCTCAAGGAAATTTTTAGGGCTATATTTACAATATGAGGATTTGTCACAGGTTTATGAAAGTTACTGAATTTCTTTTGATTCTAATAGACAATGGGTCACATCTTGCTATACATTCAGTAGATGCTAAGTTTTTACAGCCTACAGTGGTGTGTTGTATTGTTTCTTTCCATTTTCTTGCCTAATATACCCTGATTGCTAAGTCCTGGCTTTTAAAACTAGCTTTAGTGATCCTGAATTGCCATTGCAAATCTCTTTGTTTCTATAAATCAGTCCACAAGAAAGAAATGGATATTTGTTTAAAAAAAAAAAAAAAGTCTGTTGGCATGCTGTTGGTTGAGCTCATGTGGGTATTGTCCCTGAAGAACTTTTGATTTAACTCTTGGATCTTAGCCATTTTTTGGTTCAATCCATAGATGGAACTCATTCAGAGACACTTTACAAAAAGATTATTATTATCTTGTTCTCATCTTTTGATGGTTTCAGATCCTGCTATCACTAACCTAATATTATTCTTTATAGTTGACGTTCTCAGACTACTGAACAGGAGAATAAAGTAGCTGTTTTTTGGATAGTGGAATAGATGAAGTAAGCCATCTTCTGAAAGCTTATACCAAGTATCCTTGGTACAATTCCAATATCAGAAAGACAGCAGGAATAATGTGGACCTCATTCTATGCCCACATGATTTTATCTTCCTTGCTATGTCTTTATTATTATTATTATTGTTACTATACAAATGTCAGTTATTCTATTCTATATTGAAAAATAGGCACAGTAGCCATTCTTCTACAGATAATCAATCCCTATTTCAAAGCATACTGCTTGCTGAAGTCATCACCTTACAAGGGGAATTGTAAGGCACAAACCAAGTCTTAGAAAGATATATGAGAAATAGAATCAAGAAAACTATATCAAAGCCAGTGTAGTAAAATAAGCTATCTTCATTGATTATGTGAGCAATCATACTTAGAAGGGCTGAGTAGACTTTGCTACTATTTCATCAGAAACACTTTAATGGCATGAGGACTATGGGAGATATATTATTGAATAGCGTAATATTCCCTTCCCCACTCCAACATCATCTGGCCATGAAATATCACTTAAAACAGATCAGCAATATACAGCAGGGCCCAGAATTTTTATCCAAATGGCACACAGCTATTAAAGTAAACAAATAAATATTGAAAGAAGAATGAATCTTCTGTAAGACTATATATTTGCTTAATCAAAGTCAATTTAACCCATTTCAAAAAAAAAAAAAAACTCTACCAAAATTAACCACATTCTTGCCCTTCCCTCCTACAATTTATATGCTTTCCAAGCACAGTTCTGATCACCTGCGGTTTAGCCACCTTTGATCAAAGAATTTAATTAAAACTACCAGAGTTGACTTTTCCCGAGTCAGAACTTGGAGGCGTTTCCCACTGGGTGGTTTAAACAAGCAGAAGATTTGGTGGAAGTGTAGAGCACATTGAGTTTGCCTACTGTAAAAAAGATCTTCCCTGTGTCACATTGTCCCAGGGTCCTACTTCTTTTCATGCTAATAGGTTACAGCTTCATTGTAGTCCCGGTGGGAAAATATTTTGGATAGAAAGATGCCTTTCAAATCCCATCAGGGATACCATGACCCATTTAGCTTATACAAAGTTTGGTATTATTCCTGCTTAAGCAGAACAATCCTTATAGTATTTCTGGGTCACATGGCCACTACCTAAGGCACTGTGCCCACTTTTCAAGGATGGAGAATGATTTCAAAGCTAATAATAGGATGTAGAATTGTAAGGTACCTTTGAAATCTTCTGAGACAATTCCTTCATATAAAGGATGGTTCTCTGGGAGCAGGGAGAAGAAGAGATACAGGGGGAAATTTAGGCAATATAAAAACAAAAAGATATCAATAGAATTTATTTTTAAAAGCTATATAATATGTGACAATAAAAATCATTACTTCTTCCTGTTGTGTCTTCCCCTATCCCAATAGTGCGCTTGGTCTTGTCAAGTTTCATGTGCAACCATCTTTTTTATTTAACTATATTATGGAAATGATTGTTTTATTCCATACATTAAAAATAAAGTAATGAATTCACACTTCCTAACTTTCATACTGTAAAACTGATACTGTCTTCCTACTGTACCTTACCCTGTTGCAATAGTGTGTTTGGCCTTGTCAAATTTCATGGACAATCATAGGCTCTTTTCCTTTATATTTTATTCCAGACTTTGAAGAGCATGGGGTTTCCTTTTTTCTCTTTTTGGAAAATTGTTTAAAATTTTCTAAAATTTACTTTATTTTTAATGTATGGAATAAAACATCCTCATGGCTATTCTGTTTTCTAGCATCACAGGATTCAAGAACATTTACTGGAGGGAAAATGAAAGAGAAGGTTGGGAATGGTGGCTTAAGACATTAGGGTGGTGAGTCAAAGAAAATCACCACATATTAGCGAGGACTCAGTTTATAAGATCATGGATGTGGAGCTAAAAGGGACTTTAGAAGCTACCTAGGTTGATCCTTCCACTTTATACATGAAATCAAAGCCCAAAGAGATTTTCCCTTATCCATAAAATAAACATAAAGTGGATTCAGCTGGTGAATTTCATGTAGGGGTCTTTAATCAGCTCAAGAAAAAAATGAGATGAAGGATGGTGGGAACAGTTCAGTGTGGGGAATTGGCAAATCAAGAATGACAGGAGAACAGGAGGGCAAAGAATCCAATGTTTGGTATTCCTGTAACTCATAGAATCTTAGCACAAGGAGCTGGAAGGGATTTTAAAATAATTTAGTCCAATTCTCTCATTTAAAAGAGTACAACAAAGAAAAATTGACATCCAGAAAGCTTGCATAATTTGGTCAAGGCCACAAAAGCAAATTGTGCTAGAGAAGTGCTAGACCCTTTCTTTCCATGACATGAAGCTGCTTCCTATATCAACCACTCTGGAGGACAAAACTCAATACTCTTTTAGGGGAAAAATCGATTCTGATCCTTCTCTGAAAGCTAGTTACTATCTGTATCTTAGGTCTCCTTTTAAATGTTTTCCTTTCAGAGAGGGAATTTTGTTTAACTTAGAAAGAAGAACAAAATTTAATTCACTAGAGATTAACCAAATACTCAATATATATAACTATGCTCCAAAAATGTAAATCTCTTTCTATTCACCAAAATGATTTCTGCAAAGAATATAATAAAGTTCCAACCCTTGAGCCCTTATAGTCTGCATTCTGCATGTATAAATATACAAAGCACAATTTTCTTTTCTTGAAAATAATCTTTTTTATATTGATGTTTCCTCTTTGAAATTATTTCTGATTAGAGTCTTAATAGTGCTAAACATGCCTAATGAAACCTAATAAAATGTGCTGGGAAATGATTTTGAATTGAACAGTCTTACACACTTTGTTTTTTTTCATATCAAGTTATGGAGCTCATTAGCAAATGTCAAAAATGCATCCCCTGATACACAGTCTCCTGTCAGAGGAGAGCTTTTCTCATTTTCTCATGAAGGAACCACTCTGTAATGGAAAATTGTGCTGAGAAAGCTGTCCTACCATTATTAGATTTGGAGATGGAAGATCCTTCAAGGCCTTATAGTCCAATTGTCCTATTTTTATACATGATGAAGCTGACTTCTAGAAAGGTCACATGTCCTTTAGAAGGTCACACAGAGAGCAAATGGCATATAGAACGTAGGACTTGGAAACAAGATCTAAGTTTACATCCTGCCTCACACACTTGCTAACTGTGTTGTTTAGAATAAATCATTCAATCTCTTTGCCTTGGTTTTCTTTTGGGCCTCCATTTCAATTCTAAAACTATGATATAATCCATTTACTATCAAGCCTTCTAATTTGATCATCATATATTATCATATGAGATGAATCCACAATCAATAATTCCAAACCAGATGTTTCTTCAAATGAACCAAACTACAGTCCCCAAACTTTAAATCCCTTGGGCATCTCTAAGTAAGTGTGACATTTTAAACTTAGCATATCTAAAAAAAAAAGATTTATTTTTTCTCTATTCAGTCCTTACCTAAAAAAAGAATTCATTTTTTCCTGTTCCCTCCTTATTCTGACTTCCTAAATTCTTTCTTCAGGACCATCATTCTACCCATCAGCTAATATAAAAAATTGTTATCCATGATGCCCTATTTCCCATCATCCTCATATCAATCCACTATCAAGTTCTGTTATTCTATGATCTCTCTACCAGCACTCTACATGAAATGAGAAGATTGAACTAGATAGATTTATTTACAAATCTATAATTTTACAATCTCTCTCAAATAATTATTCCATTCATTGAATCATTTTTATTTCTCTAGGTATTTTTTGATCTGCATTGGAATAGCTTTCATGTAAGAAGCTCCTGGATGAGAAAACTCTTTCTACCAAAACAAGTGGATGCCTTCTCTAGAGTGTTTCCTAAAGTGCTGAGAGGTTAGAATTCACACAGGGACTTAATGATCAGTATATGTCAGAAGCTAGACTAGAAACTAAGTTTTTCTGGCTGCAAGTCTGGCTTGTTTCACAGAATTACAGATTTAGAAAGGACCTTCTAAATTAGAAGGGAGTTCGTCATAATTGCTAATAATAATTATTAGTATATATACATGTATATTTAAGGTTTGCAGAACATTTTGTAAATTTTATCTCACAACAATTCTAGGTGCTATTAGTATCCTCATTATACAAATGAAGAAACTGAGGTAGACAAGGGATAAAATAAGTATCACACAGCTAATAAGTATCTGAGACTAGATTTAAACTAGTCTTACTGACTTTTGTGTAGAACAATCTCTAGTTCCCTCATGATTTATGATCTCATGGATATACTCTTAAATGCACTTTCTATTTATTTTTTTATCAAGTCTGCAGTCATGCCATCAACTACTCTTTAAGTCCTAGACAAAAGGAAGCTTCATAGTTAGAATGTCCTAAATTGTTGTGGACGACTGAATAAATTACTTCAGATGTGATCTGATGAGCGAATTATACAACAATGTCTTATCAACTTGTCCTAGATACTAGCTTTTTTGACTGCCATATCACATTGTTGATTCATTTTGAACTCATAGTAAACTGAAATTCCTATTTTTCACATTAACTGTCTACCCACAACCCTCCCATCTTCTCTATGCAAGCTTAGTTTTTTTTTAATCCTATATAGAACCTTACATTCATTCTTATTGAATTTAATCAGATTGGATTTGACATAACATTCTGGCCCACTGATAACTTATTTTGGATTCTAGCCCTCATCTAGTATGTTAGCCTTCCCTGTTATCTTAGTATCACCAGCAGATTTAACAATAATACTACATATACCTTTAACTAAATTGTTAAAGAAAATGTTGAAAAGCATAGGACCAAGAATAAATTTCTGGTATATATCAAATTTACACCAAAACATTGATCATTAGCCATTCAACCAGTTCATTGAATTGCACAATCATCTGGCCCATATTTTTCCACATTCTATATAAAGATAAGGAATGAAACTGTCTCATGCTTTACTAAAAATGATTGCTTTGTTTCTTTCCAACTTTAAGTTGCACTCTATGATCAAATTCATTGTTATAATGAGATGGGAGGGGGAAAGTTTAAATGATATAAAAGCAACAGATATCAAGAATATATTTTTAAAAGATTTTATAATAATTGCTTCCCTTAAGTGCTGAGAAAAATATCCATTTAACAATCCATGAAGATAAATGAGAAACTTACCAGTTCATAATTTGTGGATTCCACTTTCCTCCCTCTTTTGAAAACCAGGGCATTTGCCCTTCAAGATTTCTCTTCTTGGTATTTTAATGATCCACATTCTTTCAGTATTTCAGAAGGCCAAATCCTCCTATAAAAGATGTGAACTCATTTAAAATATCAGTCAATCAACAAGCAAGTATTAAATACTTAACACATGCTAGGTGGGTTACTATGCTAAGTGTTGGGGATAAAAAGAAAGGCAAAAACAAACAAACAAACTTTTCCCTCAAGAAGGTCACAGTTTAATGGGAAGAGAAAACATTCAAATGATGACATCAAAACAAGATAAAGATAGGATAAATTGAAGATAGTTTTAGAGGGAGGATACTAAGATTAGGGAGAACTGGGAAAGGCTTCCTGCAGAAGGTTGGGGAATAGTTAAATATTCCCTACCACCCATATATCTTGTTATTTGGGATTTCTATTTCCACATTAATTTTACCATCTCATTTTCAGGTTGTTTTCTGTCATAAAGAACACTGAAGTAACATTTGAATTAATCAGTTCCTCTGTGGGTACTCTAATAGTCCGGTATCCAGCCTATTTATTTTTTTCTTTTTGTTTGCTCTGGACATCTTTTAACATTCAAAGCTTTTTCATAAGCTCCAATTCATTGTCAGCTTCTAGCCACCCTACTCAGCCTGCTAAGCTACTCTTGTTTTCATCCTTGGATTTTTCTTATCTTTTTCCACATATAAAATCTGAGCTCATTGGGGAGCTCCCTGTGGAATCCATGGACCTCTTTGTTAGCCTTTCATTTTTTAAATTCTTATTACTCTTTCTTCTCTATTTTCTATTTTTTAAAAGTTTTAGGCCATCTGATCATATCCATTTTTTTCAATGAGATTTTGAAAATATGTTTTTCTTTAAAGAAGGACTGAAGTATTTTTTTTAAACAACTCTCTCTCTCTCTGAAAATATTTGGTTTTGCTGCTGTTTAGTTAGTTAGTTTTCATTCATGTCCAACTTTTGGTTCACCCATTTGGGATTTTCTTGGCAAAGAGCACTGGAACATTTGGCCATTTCCTTCTCCTGCTCATTTTATACATGAGGAAACTGAGGCAAATATGGCTAAGGGACTTGCCCAGGGTCACACAGCTAGTAAGTGTCTGAGACTAGATTTGAACTCATGGAGTGGAGTCTTCCTAACTCCAGACTGGTACTCTATCTATTGAACCACTATTCCACTCATACATAAAACTACATGTTTACTACCTGTTAGGCTGCTGATCTCTTAATCCAACAGGCTAATAAGCTAATATCTTCACTTTCTATCTCATATGCCCTGCTAGCTGGTTCAAGGGTAAGTGCCTAGGAATTAACACTAGAATCCACCTGCTCAGTTCTACCCAAATTACTAGACACTTGCTAGATACCAATGGTAACCCAGAAGCCCCTGCTCCTGCTAAGGACAAATGAAGTTCTCACTCATCACATCCCTCCTTCTTTTCTGAACTGCCCAGTTCCCATGGCTTTCTAGAACTCTGCCTCTTATGGGACATTCATTCTGCTAACCTGGGTCTTTTTGGCTAGGATCCTGTAGGAAGCTGCCTTTGAGGGCACTTTTTTCCTAGGTATTGAAGCAACCTATGACATACCTATTGATGTGATATAAATAAATAAACAAACAAATGAATTAATGAATGAATACATAAATGAATGAATAAATAAAAGCCTCATTTTGAAATAGGGGACGAAAATAACTCAAGTGCTTATCTGAATCAATGTTCATGTAGAAGGAGGAGAGGAAGAAGGTCAAAGTCTGTGTAATTATACCTCTCTTACTTCTGAGTATCCCTCTCACTTTCTCTCTATTTCAACTCCAGTCCATAATTGATAAGATGAAGTATTCAGAAACAGAAGGCAAGTCATAAGGAAAAGTATCTGTTATCACATGAAATCTGGCTGTCCTATCAAGTGGAATCAATAAGGGCATCTCTCCCTCTCTGCCCACAGTCCCTAGGCCTTTCTAAAATGTATCAATGTCCACTTTAACACAGGTTCAAAAATTTAGAGCCAGAAGAAGCTTGGAGGTCATCTGAAACAACTCCTCCCCCCAACATTCAACAGCTGAAAAAATTGAGGCTCATCGAGATTAGGACACTTGCCCAACAATATCTAGATGATAAGTGACTGGATCAAAATATTAATCCAGTTCCTCTGCCTCTAAAGTTAATGCAAGGAGGTGACCTAGTGAATAGAGTGATATCCTGAGAAGTCAGGTACTCAATAAGCATTTCTTAAGCACGTACTATGTGCGAGAGACTGTGCTAAGCTCTGGGTTACAAAAAGGAGAAAAAAATTATCCTTATTCTCAGAGGCTGGATTTGCTAACTAATTTGAGGGACGCAGGAGGAAGTCAGAAAGAAATGTGTGTCCTCTCTGCCATCTTGGTTCTGCCCTCCATGACTCAAATGATCCTTATTCTCAAGAAGATGGGAAGATCTTCAAGGTCATGGAGGCTAACTCCTTTCTTTTACAATTGAGGCTGAGAGAGGTTAATTAACTTGCCTAATTAACTGGGCTGGGATTTAAACCTATGTTTATGTTTGTTAATCTTCAAAGATGAGGGCACAGTGGGCTGGTTAGATGGCACAGTGGATAGAGCACTAACCCTGGAGTCAGAAGGTCCTTAGTTCAAATATGACCTCAGACACTTAACACCTACTATCTGTGTGACCCTGGACAGATAACAACGCCAATTGAGAGAGAGAAAGGAAAAAGGGAAAAAAGGAAGGAAGGAAGGAAGGAAGGAAGGAAGGAAGGAAGGAAGGAAGGAAGGAAGGAAGGAAGGAAGGAAGGAAGGAAGGAAGGGAGGGAGGGAGGG
>JAJPUD010002532.1:95356-113844 GCA_023553655.1 Myrmecobius fasciatus
AGGGAGGGAGGGAGGGAGAAAGGGAGGGAGGAAGGAAGGGAGGGAGGAAGGGAGGGAGGAAGGGAGGGAGGAAGGGAGGGAGGAAGGGAGGAAGGGAGGGAGGAAGGAAGGAGGGAGGGAGGGAGGGAGAGGGGAGGGAGAAAAGGAGGGAGGGAGGGAGGGAGGGAAGGAGGGAGGGAGGGAAGGAAGGAGCAAGAAAAATTGGGGGCACAGAGAATCAGAATCAGATTGGGAGCAGGATGTGACAGAAATGAGATGATGCAAAAGACTTTGAAAAGAAGTGAGCTCTGATATCAGCAGTAATTCTTGTGAGACTGAAGTCTGATTTAGGTGAAGGAAACTCATCTTAGATGATTCTGTCTGGGCTGCCAACAATCCTAGCAGAGCAGCCATGTGAGTTTGGGGAGCCGCATCCAGGAAATCAATCGCTTTTTTCCTCAAGAGTTCAAGCAACTGAGGCATTACATAGGGTGCCAGTCTACCACTGAGCTTAGCGGCCTAATTGGGGAGGGGTGACAGACTAGCTTTGCAACCCACATGCAGAATGAGAGCCCTGCTGGCAGCATCCTTTGGGAATGGAGAATCAGCTGCAGGCTGCGGTTGAACACAGCCTACTGTGCCTTCCTTAGGATTCAGGCCTCATCAGTGACCAGAATCATCTCACCATGATGGGGCCATTCCCACTGCAAGGTTGCAGCACGCATCCTGCTCTTAGTATTCCAAAGAAGCCCAGTGGGAAGAACCACTGGGGAAATCTAAAGGAATGTGGATGCTTCAAAAAAAGGCTTTTTACAATGGGAAAAAAATTGATTATCCCCCTCAGCAGAGGCAATAAAACTCATAAACAGGAAATGTTTCATTTATTTTCTCCCCTGTAGTACAAGTAAATTTAAACAGATTCAGGAGCTGCATTTGGGAAAAGGGCAATGGATACATTGTTATAGAGGGTGGGAAAACCTCAACTTGCCATTTCCCACCATGAAAATGGAATGGGTCTTCTTGGAGAGCCCTCTACCTACAGAAGGCTTTGAAATTGATGCTGGGCACAGATACTCAAGTCCTTCTCCCTTACTTCTATTGCGCCAGGGGTCAGTTCTTTCAGAAGCTGGGTTTGCCCAATGGGAATGAGGATTAGCTTAAAGAAAATCAGGCCCATGGGGGAAAATTCCCAAGTGGTTAGAGCAATCTGTTCCTATATCCCACAGCAAGTTTCAGCTCTTTTGTCCATGAGCAGAATCCACAAGCACAATCCTTCTCTTCTGCCTTCTCCATTAGATTAACATGAGTTTTCTAAGAGATGCAAAGGTGCTGCCTCCATAACCCTAAACCATCCTAAACCAGGCCAGGGATGCTGCAGTACTGGGCTGAAGAAATGGCTTGAGCTATTTCCCCCAACTTTGCCTCATTCTATTTAAATGAGTTTCTACAAAATTTTTGTGAACAAAAATCATCCTCCCGAGGGGGCGGAGCCAAGATGGCGGAGTGAAAGGGTGACTCTCTGCGTCCTCCTCCGAACTTCTCTCAAATCAACAATAAAATAAGCTTCTGAACTGATCTTCAAGTCAACGAATCAGGAAATATTTGGATACTGCTTGCAGATATCTCTGAAAAACTTCACATCAGGTTTGTCTAGCTCGGACAGAGGGATAAACAGAGGACTTTGGTGTCAGAGAACTCTGGTGGAGGCCGGAAGTGAGTGAGGGTGGGACTCAGCTCAGCTCAGCTCAGACTGGCAAAAAACTCCAAACTCCAAACTCCAAATTCCAAACACCTGGAGTTTATTTGAGGCACTCCGGACACTCTGCCCTGATTGGGGGCAGGTGTTCTGCCAAACTTGCCTTGTTTGAGGAGTAATTCGGACTTAGTCCTAGCCCCCACCGGCCCAGCACCTTAAATTAATTCGCCGAAGCGCCTCAGGGCAAAATCTTCAGCCGGCCGTTTCAGCCGTTTTTTTTTTTCCCCTACCTTAAAGAGATATTCACGCTGTCTAAAAAAAAAAAAAAAAATGAAGAGACAAAAGAGAGCTCTCACCATAGACAGCTTTTACAAAGAGAAAGAGGAGAAGACCCCAGAGCCAGAGGTTCCTTTAGACATAACTCCAGAGGGAATCAGCAAGGACCATCACTGGTCCCAGTTTCAAAAGGCCTTTCTGGAAGATTGCTTAAAGAACCTAATAAAAGAACTGGAGGATAAATGGGAAAATAAATTGAAATTAGTGCAAGAAGGATACAGTATCTTGCAAGAAGGATATGATGCCCTGCAAAAGAGATATGAAAAAGACACCAATCTATTGAAAAATAAAATGTGAAGTGGAAAAAGAGTGCAATGAACAAGAATCATCCTCCCACTTTCTCTATCTTCATTGAAAACAACAGCAAAAAACTTTGTACCAAATATATAGTGTCAAGTATAATAATTTTTTCACTGCCCATGTCCAAAAAATAAATGTCAAACCCTATACTCTGAGCTCAGTGGGTAGCTTGCCATCCTCATTCAAGAAAACAAATACTGAGTGCTGTCTAATTATAATGACCAAGTGTGCCCCTACCAAAAAAGAGATGAGAAAATATACTTCTCTCTCTTCTTTGCAGAGACTGTGGATCATGGCATACAATGTCTGACTCACTTAATGTGCTTAGAGCTTAGCACAGGACCTGACATGTAGTAGGCAATTAATAAATATTTGTTTATTGATTGACATGCTGGTTAGTTTTGTCAGATTGTTTTTTTTTCCTCTCTTCTTTTTTTACTCTTTGTTACAAGGAAGGGAAAAGAAGGGATACATTTAGAAAGGAAAAAACAAATATATCAATAAAAATTAAAAATTAAAAAGTGTTATATATGTTATTATAACATTTGTAGAATCAGATTGGTAAATTTTTGAAATGAGGGGAGAGTTGTTTCATAAAGAAATTAATAATTTGTGTAATCTTGGACAACTCAGTAAAGTGCTCTGGACTTCAGTTTCCTCCTATATAAACAAAAGAAATTAGACTCAATAATTCCAAGGCCTTTCTAACTTAATCATCTATGAAAATCCATAAATTTTCAAATAGCCCCAAACAACGTAATCCTGTAACCCTATGTTTAGTAAAAAAAAAAAAAATCTGTTAGTCATAGATAAATGGTGGAATTGAGGCAAAAACAAAATTAGTGAGACAACTGTGAAGTTCACTTTCTACTGGACAAAAAGCCAATGGTCAATTTAAGGTTACATGGCTGTGTTCTTCCCTCCATGAGAAGATAATAGAACCTCTGAGAACTTAGAGAAAGCATAGGGAAAGATACCTAAGACTTTCCCCAACAAGGGCTGTGAAATTAACTTCAAGGTATTACTCACAGTTGAATCTAGCTAAACAAATCTGGAATTGCATTAACCAAAAGAAATTGGATGATCTTTTTTTTTAGAGTCTTGTAAATAAGTTAAATTTAACTACATGGACTTTTATATTGTAATTAGTTTATTTTTAATACACATTGCCTTATGAATCATGTTGGGAAAGAAAAAGCAAAGCAAAAGGAAAAAACATAGGCAAAATTAAAAAAAAAAAACAGAAAAAAGAAGTGAACATAGCACATGTTGATTTACACTCAGTCTCCTTAGATCTTTTTCTGGATGCAGATGGAATTTTCTGTCCAAATCCTATTGGGATTGATTTGGATCACTGAACCTCTAAGAAGAACCAAGGCTTTTACAATTGATCATCGCATGCTCTGGCTATTATTGTGTACAATGTCTTCCTGCCTCTGCTTATTTTGCTCAGCATCAGTTCATTTAAATCTTCCCAGACTTTTCTAAATTCAGCTTGTTCATCATTTTTATAAAACAATAATATTCCATTACTACTACATAGTCTTCTGATTCAAATATGCAAACAGGAGTTTCAGAGCCATAAACAAACCCCATATTAAAGAAATATTCAAAATTAGAAGGGTAAGTGCTATCATTCTTAGTCATAACAAAGGACAGAGATCTAGATTTTGATTCTGACACTATCTTGCTAGATTCATCCTGAGAAAGTGAGATAGCTTCTTTAGGTTTCAGTTTCTTTATCTTTGAGATAAAAAAGGCTGATGTTGAAAAATTAAAAGATAGCTAGATCAGCTAAGTTATACGGCTATGGCTAGGGATAATTCCTAATGAAGTAAGGTAGAGAAGCTATTATAAAAGATAAAAGAAATAATTTCAATAAGAAATTGAAAAGCTTTTGCAAGAACAAAATCAATGCAGCTGGGACAAAAATTGAAGATACTGATAAAGGACAAAGAAAATTCTTTTCAGCAGATCTCCAATTAAGGTCTTATATCCACGATATTTATAGGAAATTAAATTAAACATGTAAGCCCATTTCCCAAAATATAGTCAAAGCAAATTAGCAGTTATCAAAAGAAGAATTACAAACTCTAAAAACCATAGTAAAGATTACTCTCACTAAAATAATAGGGTTGGCCCACCATGATCTCCAAGTTCTTATGATAACATATGTCAAGCTAAACTTAAAGAAAAGATGGAGAGATAGGGACTGTATTTGAAAGTGGTTGAATAGCCAGACTCAGAAAGCATTAGAGATTTTATCTTAACTTGCCAAATCGTCTCTAGCAGAGGTCACCAAGGATTTGTGCTTGATGTTGTGCTATTTAAGATTGTCATCAGTGATAAATATAAAGTTTCATCCTCATCAGATTTGCAGAAAACACAAAGCTGGGAGTAATGGCTAAAATGCTGGATGACAAAGTCTGGAGCCAAAAGGATCTTGTTGACTTAAAATCAGGCAAAATTTAATTAAATAAAATAGGGATAAATATAAAAACTTATTCTTGGGTTTTAAAAAAGTCAACTTCCTAAATTAAAGAATGGAGGGATATGATTAAGATTTTATCTGGACAACAGACGAGAGTTTAGCAAGTTCTAAGTTTACTATGATTTAGCAGTATGATGGGGCAGCCAAAAATAGCTAATATGATCTTGGATTAAGAAAAGCATAACTTCCAGGATTAGAAGGTGAGACTCTATCTTTAGTCTGTACCATTCATAAAACATTTGGAATATTGTTTTCAGTTCTGGGTAGCATAGTCTATAGAAGATATTGATAACCTAAAAAGCATCCAGGTGAGGAGTGCTAGCTTTATGGAGATCAGCTGAAGGAACTGGGAACGTTGGGCTCACAGGCCACATGACAGCTCTGTTAAACATCATAACTTTCAGAAAAGTCATTAGACTTCTTATGTCTAACCCCAAAGAATAGAAAGAAGAGAAATGGATATAAATTTCAGAGGCAAATTTAGATTTTTATAAAGATTCCTGACAATGAGCTAAGTAGAGTGTAGACAGATGGAACAGTAGAGTGCTGAAGTCAGGAAGCCCTGAGTTCAAATCCAAACACAAATACTTAATGGCTGTGTGGCATGGGACAAATCACTTAAGTCTTAAGGCACAAGTTTCTTTGCCTCAGTTTCCTCAACTGTAAAATGGGCATAATAACAGCACCTGCATCTTAAGGTGGTTGTGAGGATCAAATGATAATATTTGTAAAGCATTTAGCACAGTGCTTGGCATATAGTAGGTGCTATATAAATGCTTATTCTCTTCCCTTCCCCCTACAGCAAAGTAGAATGGACCCCTCATAGGAGGTATTCAAGCTGAGACTAGATATATGTTGGATATAGTATAATAGGTAAGACAATATGGCACATATAGGTACTGTGTGTGTATGTTTGTGAATGTTTTTATATGTATGTGTATGTATATATATATGAGCAAACATATGTGTGTATGTGCATAAACATGCATTTTGTATATATGTACCTATGTGAGTGGGTATGTGTGTATTTATGTGGGTGTGTGTATGTATATGTGTGCATATATGTATGTGTCTGCATGTATCCATGTTAGTGTTAGTGTATTGTGTGAATGTGTGGGTTTGTATATGTACAAATATGCACACATCAGATGTGTACATATATATGTGTGTGTGCATGTGTGTTGATTTATATGTACACTTGCTATATCTTTCCAGTGGAATGTAAGCTTCTTGAAGGCAGGGACTGAATCATTCTTATTCTAATATATATAGTTCCTAACACAGGGCCAATATATAACAGAAATTTGATATTTTTTTCAATGAATTGAATCAATAAAAAAATTTTAATGATATTTTACCATGGAATAAAATGTGAATTCATCTCTATTCAATGGCTAATAGTTGCTATATAAATTGATGTGAATAATTATAATATTGCATTCTAAACTTGTTCACCAAAGACATTATTCTAGCCTTTTGAAGAAGGAAAAGGAATATCATAATGCAAAAAAAAAAAGGGGGATTGTTGCATTATGATGACTGTTAACACAGTGACAACTGAATTCATCACTAAGTTGCCAATTCAATCTCATTTGAAAGATTTACAATTGTGGAAGGGTTTTTTTCCAAGAAGTATCTGAAGTTGAAAATCAGGAGAAGACATCTTAAAAATACACCATGACATACCTCAACCTGAGAAATTTCTATGACAGAAAGAGCCCTTGGAATTAGAAAATGAGGCTCAGCTATTGATTTCAGCACTTAGTAATTTTCTTTTTTGTTGTATTTGTTTGGGGGAAGGGAGGTAATAGGGATAAGTGACTTCACCAGGGTCACCCAGCTAGTAAGTCTCTGAGGTAAAATCTGAACTTAGGACTTCCTCACTCCAGAATTAGTATTGCTCCTCCTGCACCATCTAGCTGCCCCTCACTTATTAACTTTCTATACCTGAGGAAATTATTTTGTGTCTCTGAATCTGTTTCCTTATATGTAAAATCGGGATGATAAACCTTGTGGTACTTGCTTTGTAGGACTGTTTTGAGGAAATGCTTTGCAAATCCCCAAATACTACAAAAACATGAGCTATTTTATTTCGTCTTTAAAATGCAGGTGACCACAATCTACTCATCACGTCCCTCCCCAACTCCAAATTTTAACTTGAGTCCTGAAGCGTGGCTAGCTCTGTTTCTGTAGGAAATGCATTAAGTGAGTGCCATTTTATAGGGTATCTTTTCTACCAGTTACTTAACAAACAATTATTAAAGATCTACTATGTGTTGGAGTTTGAGGATACAAAGGTATATATGAAACAGTTCTTGGTCTTAAGCAGCTTTTTTCACTATAAATTAGCTTTCAAACAGAGATATATTTCCTAGCTGTTCTAGCAATGATATAAATGAAAGCAAAGAAGCCCATTGTAAATGATTCAGTTCAATATGTTATTAGTTTTTTTGCTATTGTAATAATTTATACCAGCATAGCATCATCAAACCCGCTACCTGGTGTTTGGATTTGCTTTATTATAGATATGCCACCAGTTTGGGTACCCACAGATAAAAAAGGAAAATAGCAATTGGGAAAAACCTATTAAGATTTTTGATAATTAATTATGCTAGTTTCATTGCACAGCCTGGTGCTGATAATATTAATTCAGCTAATACATCTGATTCTATTTCTGGTGTGAAAAATGCCAAATGACTAACTCATTTATTTTCTTACTATTCTGTTTCTGAGCACCATGCTATATGAGTTCTTCCTTTTTCTATTAAGTCACATTGCCTTGTTTGGTTCGAGTCAATAATATATAGCAAAGGCTTTTTAAACTATGATTTTTCTTTTAACTTTTAGGAGGTACTATGGGGAAAACTATTTTTCTTTAAATGGTAATTTCACAAACAATAAGAAGCATGGTATAGATGTGACTTTTCTCCTCATCTGTCTTGTCATTATCTGTAAATAGGGTACCCTAGAGCCCTGCCTACCCACTTAGTCTATACTATACATAGTAACATTGACATACTAAGGAATTATCTCATGTACTATTGGGCTCTATAATCCATAGAGAGTTCCCTCTGACAAATGGATTGTGTGATCATGGATTCCTTGAATGGACACAGCTCTCTCTCTAAATGATATACACTATGCTGTTGTTGGTTCCTTGTTCTTGGAGAGGACCAATGACATCAGGACAATGATGTCTTGCCTTGCAACTGAATTGGATTTAAATGAGGCAGAATAGTACAAAGTCATTAACCTCATTCTCTCCTTCAGAGTCATCAGAATCCCGTGGCAAGACATAGGTCAAGCCAATTGGTATTGACTTCCGTGTACCTTGAAAATGACCACCTGCATGAACTTGTATTTTTTTTAATTTATGAGGTTGGGTGGGAGGACAATAAGAGATGAGAATGACCCTTGAATACATTAATTACTCCCTGCTTTTTACTCTTCCTATTCTTGTTTCCTGATCTCAGAATTTAGTATATGAATACATAGAACTCTCTTTCTTCTTAAGATTTCATGCATCTTGGGCAGCTAGGTGGTGCAGTGGATAGATTACCAGCCCTGAAGTCAGGAGGAGCTGAGTTCAAATATGATCTCAGACACTTAATACTTTCTAGTTGTGTGACCCTGGGCAAGTCACTTAGCCCCAATTGCCCCAGCAAAAAAAAAAAATTCATGTGTTTTTGCCTCCCTAGCCAATTAGAATGTAAGCCCCTTAAAGTCTCAAATTTCTTGGCATCCTGAAAACATCTGTATTAAATGAACCCTTCCCAAATTCTTAATTACTTGGGTAGAGGCTATGCTAAGAAAATAAAGACCCCACATGCATTGAGTTCCACACAAAGTCCAAGCCAGTGACAGAAGTGTCATCCTTGGGCATCATTCTCTCCTCACAGAGCAGTCACCGGGCTGGGTTTTCCTTGGTACCCTCAGGTCAGAATGTTATTAAAGAATCATATGTTCCTGTAAATGTTCTGATCATTGGTTATTGCCAAAAGGATCACATTCAATCTAATTTTTCTCTTAAACAGGACTTTCTGGGTGAAAAATAAAGCAACGCCTTTCTCTGACATTATCCTTCATTCTTTCCTTCAACTGAACTTTGCATGGGCTCCAAGGGAGAAATGGCCTTTCTGAAGAGAAACCCTTGAAGTTCCTAGAGCATCTTTTCTCATGCAACTCAAGCGATAGAAATAAAAAGGCTCCATAGGAGTAGGGTAAAAAGAATAGGTACTTGTAAGATAAGCTTTGAGGAGCACTGAAAAGCCCTATCATCCTGCTTTCTTCTGAAATTCTCAGTAAGAATTATTTCCTAAGAGGTAAACTTTTGCCTGGGCAGGTCTCAGTTGGCAAGGGCAGCTAGGTGCTACAGTGAATAGTGCTGGCCCTGAAGTCAGGAATACTCACCTTCATGAAATCAACCCTGGACAAGTCACTTAACCCACTTTGCCTCAGTTTCCTCATCCATAAAAATGAGCTGGAGAAGGAAATGACAAACTATTCCAGTATCTTATGCCAAGAAAAAGTCACAAACGTTTGACAAAAAAACCTTAAAATGGAGATATAACTGAAAAAGACTGAAAAACAGTAACAAAAAATATTGAAAGAGATTCATTGATTGAATTAATCTTCTATCTTCATCTTCATCTTCTCAAAACAAGAGGGTGGAACTGTCAAGAAAAATTCTCTAAAAATTGATTATTGGCTCCTGGAAGCCTGTGTTGATTTTAAGTATCCTCTATTAAAGAGCAGAGGTGATTTTCCTTTTGGTCACTTGACAAGAAAGGATATTAAATTTGGGTAGAGACCCGGGGGATGCCTTGGAGGTCACAATGGTACCAGGCTCCTGTGGATGAAAGAAAGATACCAGAAGAATACTACATTGAAGCCTTCTCTATTTTGCCTGGAGGAAAATGTGTGTATAAGACATATGTCGGATGGATCACTGACCAGGTCGCTGACCTAACCATTTACACATTAGTCACATTCCCTTTTGACACTAAGCAGTATGACCCCCAGGCTGAGGCAAGTCCTTCTTTTCTTGGGGGAGTGACAGCTAGTTTACTCTCCTTAGATGTTGACTTCTGACTGTAGCATAAAGCTATTTCTGGAAGAACTGAGATGATGGTAGAAATATCCAGATGGAAAATTATTCAACTTTATAAGATATAGCCAATCCAACCATCCTCAGAACAGCCTGCTGGGCAGACTCAGACTTTTAGAATGTGGATGTAACTCAAATGATCAGGTGAGCCAAATGAGATAAGAAATCCATGTACTTCTTTCCAAAATACTTCAAATTAGTGTTCAGTTGAGCGTATCTAGGACATGCTAAAGATTAACCTGTACACATCATTTTTCTTCTTTTCTAAGAAGTGAACAGGAGCCCTTTGTGCAAATGATTTCTTTCACATAGACCAAGAAGGCATATGATGTGATGAAAACAAATCAAAATTAAGACAGGAAAAGAAAGAGAATAGAAAACGTTTGATCAAAATGAGAGAACAGCCAATGTTAGATATCTTTAATAACTAAACCCAAATCTTTACAGACATCTAGCCACATCACTGATATTTCAGTATGACTTCTTGTGGCTAATGATTCCTATAAATTACCCTTCTTGTCTTGCACTGTGCCAGATGGAATTCAATCGGGGACAAGTGTGCTAGTGAAGACAGATATATATGGTTGGGAAAGAGTATATGTTTCCGAAGGTAGTTTTAGGGAATGAATCTCATCATCAACCTTCAAAAATACTAGTATTATTTTTCTCAGTTATCCTGTCTTCCAGATTTATCAGATCATAAAAATAGAGTGAAAAATATAAGAAGGAGATTCCTAACCTCAGGAATAAGTTCTAAGGAAGCAAGTTACCATAATGGAGTAGGATTCATTACCATAATAATTCGAGGTCATGGACTCCAAAACTATTGTTTTTCAGATGGGGAGACTGAGGCCCAAATGGTAAAAATGATTCAGCTAAAGTCACACAGGTAGTAAGACCTGAATATATAGTCCTTTGATAATAACTGCCCCATATTTTCTATTGTCCCACATTTTATAAGTTCTGCTGAATGGAGCCATTCAGCAAGACTCTATTCTCTAATCCACTGTCTGTAAAAGAAAGGAGAATGCAAGATCTTTCTCCCTGTTTTTGCAGGAATTTCACATACCCCCTCACTTCAATCCAATTTACTTGCATGTCATGGCATTCCCTCCTTGATGCTATGATTGTCCTCCAGAACTAAAAACAAACAACAATATGCACACAAGAAATTTCTTTGTAAATGATGTTTGTTATTCTCACTTCTCTGTCCTGGAGAAGGAAATGTCTTTTTTCCCTGAAATATTTGGTTTCCATAAGTCCTTTTTGTGCTAGTCATTTTAAAATTATAGATTGTTTTTTAATGTGATAAGACAAGAAGCTGCAAGCTTGAGTGTTAACTTGAATTTATTTGTACTTAAAATGGCCTAAGGGACAGGAGGCACCTAGATGAGTCAGTGGATAGAACTCTGTGCTGGGACTAAGGAAAATTCATTTAGCCTTAAATATTTACTAGTTGTGTGATCCTAAGCAAGTCACTTAACCTTGTTAACCCACTAGAGAAGGAAAAGGCAAATTACTCTAGTATCTTTGCAAGAAAATCTCATATCAAAGTCATTAAGAGTTGGACACAACTGGAGGACTCAACAATAAAAATAGCAATAACTAGGAGCCAAGCAAAGGACTTCTTTGTTCCAAGTGTTCCCATTCTGTCTCAGTAACTGATAAGCAAACCACATGATTTTTTAGACCCAATTTCTACTTTCAGAACTGGGGATCATTATTAGCATCATCTAGAATATAGCTAAGACATAGAGAAAGTCTTTCTTTAGTAGTGCCTTCCTCCCTTTCCTATTTGGTACCTGTGTCACTACCCATAAAAATTTGGTGCTCTGGCTTTCCCTAATTTCATTGACCAAGAATTCGTGCCTTTATAGGGCTTGATACTGCTATCCCCAGATGCTCTTTCCTATCAGTGCCCCAGTGTTTGAAAATTTCATTCCACTCACCCTTAAAATGAATTTCTTTATTGATCTGATCTGATCTCTTCCTTAGACGGGAAGGCAAATTGGACAATTAATCACACAAAAATGCAAATGTACTAGAAAGTCATTCAAAAAGTCAAAGAATTTTTCTGACCATGGTGATCCATGAAAGAGATGAAAACACAAAATATCCCTCAGTTCTATGTGGTTTCTTTTATTTTCTTCATTTTTTAGGGCTGGTAGAAAGGGAGACAAGGTTTTAAACGGGAAGCAGATACTAGAGTAGATTAGGTTTGGGGCCAGGAGATCTAGAACCAGTATTGCCTTGGGTGAGTTCCTCTGCACGTTTGAGACTCAGTTTTCTCATATGTCAAATGTGAGGGTTGAGTTAGATGATCCCTAAAATCCAGGCCAATGATTACATCCACTGATCCTGATGGCACGAATTCATGAGTCACCATGACTTGACCTGGATTCTTGAACTAAAAGCTGGTAGTTCCACTCACATGTCCACGTCATTCTAATTAATTTCAGGGAGTTCTCATTCGTTTCCTGGAATGTATAGTTATTGCAAGACTATGAAGACCTTGTACTTTTACAAATTAAGTTGTGGTATTAACAACATAAAAAAGGAAAAAAAAGATTTAATATTTTTAACAATAGAATGAGCTGACACCATTTCCTCAGAGAAAAATGAGAGCTTTGTCTTTGAAATTCTGCCTTTTATCTTCATGGGAAATACAACTAGCTTAGAAACCAAAAAAATAAGTTTCCATTTGGGTATATCCCACAGACTGTGGCTTCAGGATTTTCCCACAGGCTTCTTTATTTGTCATCGTGTGTGACTCTACTCAGCAAAAAATTCAAGTTAAAAACAGTTAAGGCTGTTTGCCCTTATCTCCCTTGTTTTTTGCTATAAGGAGAGCCCACTATGCTTCCTAAGATCACATATGATTTTGCTAAAATCTCAACAGTTATGAGCCATTTCCACCCCCCAGCATTTTTTTTGGCTTCAAACTACCTGATTCAGATTTTCCTTTACCATAAATCTGAAATATTACTTCATATTATCTGGACCTCAGAACAGATGGGATGAAGACCAGGGAGAATACAATGGGAGGAAATGAAAAATAAAATTATTGGGCTGCAGCTAAATGGGGATGAAATGATTCTCAGATAAAAGGGAAAAAAAGTTTTTACTTCTAAAGGGAATAAAAAGATCTGAAGACTAGTTCCATACAGGAAAAACTTTCTCTTTTAAATAAAATATTTTTTGCTTGCTTTTCAGTAATGTCCTACTTTTCATGACCCCATAGACAATATTGTCCATGAGGTTTTCTTAACAAAGATACTGAAATAGTTTGCCATTTCGTTCCAGTGGATTAAGACATAAGTAAAGTGACTTGCCCAGAGTCTCACAGCTAGGAAGCCTCTGGGGCCAGATTTGAACTCAAGAAAATGATTCTTCCTGAACCATCTAGCTGCCTCAAAATTAAATAAATCCCACTCCCAAAACTATAAAAGAAACTAAGAATGTTTAAGTGGTTAAAAATTTACAATAAAAGATGGTTTCACTAAATAATATTTAAATGTTTCAAAATATGAGTAATTTAATTGGAGTTCACTGGCATAGATAACTGGTTCTCCATACTTTTGGTAGTAAGTAGATAGATCATTATTATGAGTGTCATGGCAAGAAGCAGTTTCCCTCTTTTGCCAAACTTTTAGAGACAAACTTGTCCAATTGACCCCTCCTCCTGATAATATCTTTGTTCTTGGATAGGCACAAAAAGTTCCCTACTCCAATTAACCCATTTTGTAAAGAAAATTGAGGCCTTTGATCATGATGGCTTCCTACTATCATTAGCTAATATTTTAAGATACAATATAGATTCAGAACAAGATATATCATTAATGATAGTCAATTTAAATTCTTATTTCAAATAACCTTCTTGATAATTTTGAGTCTTTTTGCCTGACTTCTTGTCAGATCCAATTTTTACTTCATAATGTGACAGATGAAGAGCTTGTTCTAGGAGTAGAAGAGGTGTCAGCCCTGCCATTTCCTATCGCTCTCTTGTACTCATATTATTGATATTATCTTCAATTTGAGGTTTCTTTGGGAGAATATCTTTTAAGCCACTTATCCATTTTAGAAAGTTTAGTTAGTTAAAACTAAATATAATCCATAAATCCACTTCACTTGACACTTGTACACTGCAATGTGTCCCAATAGGCTGACAGGAAATGGACAAGTGAGGGTACCACTGTCAACCTTTCTGTGTTGTGGATCTCCCACTCTTTATTCAGTATACTTCATGTTTTATAGCTAATATGTTTTTGTCAGACACATAGAATGAGTGAGGGCACTATGTCAATACACACATTAATTTTATTTCCTTAATGTTTCGATAAAAATAAATAAAATGAAAAGTCCCAATATTTTTTATCACATCCCAATAGATCATTCTGTGAACCCTCTGGGGTACCAACTTTGAATGACATTGCTATGTAATACTTTAGTTAAAGACTGCTCGAGTCACCTTAATCACCTAATGTCCTATTAAGTATGGGAATAAGAAGAAAATGTTCATAATTATAATCAGTGGATAATAACTCATTTTGCCTATTGCTTTGAGCTTTTCAAATCTCTGCTTTTATTGAATAAAGTAAAACATTCATATTGAACTTTTTATCGTAAAAAAAAAAAGAAAATTGAGGCCTAAAAATGTCAAATTACTTGACCAAGTTTATATAGGTAATAAGCAGCAGAGTCAAGATTTGAATTGAGAATTCTGATTTTAGAAGCAGTTAGGGGATGCCATAGTGTACACTAGGGTGCTGGACATGGAATCAGAAAGATTCATCTTCCTGAGTTCAAATTTGTTCTCAGATACTTCCTAGCTGTGTGACCCTGGGAAAGTCCCTTAACCCTGTGTACCTCAGTTTCCTCATCTGTTAATCGAGCTAGAGAAGGAAATGGCAAACCAAGAAAACTTTAAATGGGACCGTGAAAGATTGGATGCTTACTAAAAAATAACAAATTCTGATTCTAAAACCAGTTTTCTAACCATTGTACCAATGATTTTTTTATCCACTGACTGCCATTTATTAGGTATTTAAGTGATTTTAAAAGTGACTAGAGCTCAGAGTATGTTTTATCTTTGAAAGAGATAAACCTTCCATTGTAGGTTGGCCCCTCTACCTCTCCCAAAAGTTACCAATGAATTTATGTAATTCTCTCCTAATTAGTCTCCTTCCTTCTACTATCTCACCATTCCAATCTTTCCTCCATATGGGGTCTCCATGACTTCAAGGTTCATTATTTCCTGTGTCAAGTTGTCTATTCTGTTACTATCATATTAATCTTAATATACACTTAGAAACTATACATAACAGAAGTTTATCTAACTCATCTATCTACCCTTAGTTTGTTAAAATGTTCATATTTGTTGATATGAAATATTGGAAACTTGGACTCCACCCTTGGATCTTTCTGCTCTCTTAGGTAAACTTTTTGCTCTACTTTGTTTAGAGTCCAGAAGTCCCTGCACATTTTCACAGGATCCTTAGCACTCCCCTCTTAATATACCCATTCTTCCCTACTTTCTAGCTCTTCTTTATATGTTGTCTTCCTGTGTTAGAATGAAAACTTCTAGAGACGTGACTTCCTTATTTGCTTGCAATTGTTCATCAGCCTTTAGCTCAATGTCTAAAACTTAGCAGGTATTTAGGAAATATTCTTCTTATCTTTATCTATCACAATTTAAATAAAGATTTTACCTAAAAAAAGAATATAAAACCCCTTGCTTGCTTGGTCATTTTTCAGTCACATCCTACTCTTCATGACCCCATTTGGGGTTTCCTTGTTAAAGATATTGGAGGGGTTTGCTAATGTTTTTCTCCTGTTCATTTTATAAATGAGCATATTTGAAGCAAACAGGGCTAAATGACTCAGCCAGTCACATAACCAGTACATGTCTAAGGCAGGTCTGGCACTTTATTATCCACAAGGGTCCTTTATGCCATTAGGGTCTGTTGTACCCCTAGGCTCTGAGTGGTACTTGATAATTCTTTACCGAATCAAAGTGTAGCAAAGGATACAGACCTACAGCCAATCTTTCTGGAATGTCAAGCTCTCTGAGGTTCATTCACCATCAGTTATTTGTGTAAACATGAATACTGTCACTGAATCCAAAATGTTAGCTGGCTCTTGGCAATGGGACTTGAGTGACCTTCAAATGAAAGTCCATCTTTGCAACAGGGACCTCGTTCACTCATTGCTATGCTGCTATGTAATAAGATTAGCTGCTATTTTTTTTCAAAGGCAAGAAAACTCAAATCCTGCTTGATCCCAAGAATCACATAAATAGGATGATAACGGAAAACTGGCTGCTGGATGCTCACGTTACTGTAATGTAGTGCGTCCATCGTCAAGAAAAATCTTATCGATGGGCAGTTGAGCATTTCTAGAGAGAGAAAAAAAATGTGGAAAATGTTTTAATAACTCAGGACATCTTAGAAATGCTTCTGTGGATACATTGCATACGTTGATTTTTGTAGTTTGACCACTGAATCTCCCAAAGCTTTGGACATGTTCTATGACTCCTTTTACATTATTCATCATTTTACAAAATCCATTTGAAATTGGTCAAAGGTGCCATGTCACTCTTTGGGAAAGAGGCCAAACTCTCATTTCAGAGTTGTCTGAATCCTTTTTGGCTGACAGTTAGACACCAACAGATAAGTATGATTTTATGCTCACTTTTCTCTTCAACCTTTGACTTATTTAAGCAGTTCAGACTTGGCAGAGAAAAGTTTTATTAAAGGAAATGTTTTAAGGAACAAAGAAAGGTTTGGGGGAGAAGCTGTGGAAAAGGTAAGCTCTTTACTGTGCTACTGCTTATGTCTCTTTTTTGATCCCACAACAGAGAAGAGATGGAACTGTGGAGCAGAAGGGCCTCTGGTCACTACGGGAAGGATCACCAGGGGAAGGGAATCAAGACATTCTTTTTTTTTTTTTTTTTTTTTTTGCTTTTTGCTGAGGCAATTGAGGTTAAGTGACTTGCCCAGGGTCACACAGCTAGGGAATGTTAAGTAACTGAGGTCAAATTTGAACTCAGGTCCTCCTGACTTCAGGGCTGGTGCTCTATCCACTGCGCCACCTAGCTGCCCCAGGAAACAAGACATTCTTAGGGTCAATTAGAAGATCATGGGATCTTGCATCTAGAAGCTACAGAATATTGCAAGGGCTAGTGCATCTAACTCCTTCATGTTACAAGGAGCATGAGATTGTGAGAGATTATGTGAAATGCACCAAACAAGTATTGAGTGTTCAAAGGAGAGCCATGCTTTTTGTGTTTATTGCGTAGAATGTAAGATCCATGAGGGTAAGAACTATCTCATTATCTTTCTATCCTCAGCATCTGGAATAATATTTGAAAGATAACATACATTTAATAAAGTTTTGTTGGTTGATTTATTGATTCCTATAATTTCTGCTTAGGGATCCTTGAGTTAGAGAATTTCATTTTAAGAGAAAAGATTTCGTGACCTAAGAATATAAAAATTGTATTTTTCTTAAATAGTCTCTCTCTCTCTCTCATTCTCACCCTCATTCTTCCTCTCTCGTTTTTTTTCTCTCCTTCCTTTTCTTTGTTCTACTATTACTATCACTACTACTACTATTAACACTACTATTGCTACTTCTTTTTTTTACTGCTTCTTCTGCTACTATTATTACTACTTCTCTTCCTCCTCCTCCTCCTTCTTCTTATACTACTGCTACTCCTCCTACTCCTACCACAACTACTATTTATATGTCTTTTTTCTACTATTTCTACTTCCTTTTTTCCTCCTCTTCTCCCCTCCCTCTTCCTCCCTCTCTTTTGCTCTCTCTCTTGCTTTTTATCTCTCTCACTTCCTCCTTCAAAGGGCAGTAGTCTTCAGAAAGGTACAAAGCTAAGAAACATAACCTAATCTTCAAAGAAATAAAGGAAAACTTCTAGGAATTGATGAAGGGTGAAGTAAGCGGAATCGGGAAAACAATATATGCAATGACTACAAAAGTAGAAATGAAAAGATAAATGACATGAAGAAAGACACCATGTAATTAACCAATTTGGCCCAAGAAAAGAAAGGAGGGGGAGCCAAGATGGCGAACTGCAGACAGCATTCTCTGTGAACTCCTGGGATCTTCCCTCAGACCCAGACAAAGTGAGCCTTCAAACTGGTTTTGGAGTGAGGCCTCCGCCAAACATTTGGACTACAACGCACTTCTATCAAAAATCTACCTTGAAAGAACTCTGAAGAAGGTTAGCCTCAGGGGAAATCAGCCGCTGGTCGCGATCAAACTCCAGCCAGGGTGGAAGTCAGGGTTGCGATAGAGGGGAGGATTTTAGGCACCCAGGAAGCCCCTGGGAGACGCCTGGGCCACTTTGCTCTGCTTGCAGGCAGGTGCTTTGGCAAATCTGCCTTTGATAAAGGGTGGATCGAGAGCAGCTGAAAATGTGGTCCTAGTGCGAATCTAGCCCAACCAGACTCAGACGGGAAGTCAACTCGGCAAACTGCCCCAGGGCAAATACAAATTGTAGCAGTTTTCTCTGCTTTTGACCAATATCCCAACTTTAAATCATGAGCAAGAAGCAGAAGAGA
>JAJPUD010002532.1:118844-188930 GCA_023553655.1 Myrmecobius fasciatus
GTAGGATTTATACCAGGAATGCAGGGATGGTTCAATATTAGGAGAACTATCAGCATAATCAACTATATTAATAACCAAATTAATAAAAACCATATGATTATCTTCATAGATGCAGAAAAAGCCTTTGATAAAATCCAACACCTATTCCCATTAAAAACACTGGAGAGTATAGGAATAAATGGGCTTTTCCTTAAAATGATTAGTAGTATCTACTTAAAACCTTCAGCAAGCATCATATGTAATGGAGTCAAACTAGAACCATTCCCAATAAGATCAGGAGTGAAATAAGGCTGCCCACTGTCATCATTATTATTTAATATTGTCTTAGAAATGTTAGCTTTGGCAGTAAGAGAAGAAAAGGTGATTAAAGGAATTAGAGTAGGTAATGAGGAAACCAAATTATCACTCTTTGCACATGACATGATGATATACGTAGAGAACCCTAAAGACTCAACTAAAAAACTACTAGAAACAATTCACAACTTTAGCAAAGTTGCAGGATACAAAATAAATCCACATAAATCATCAGCATTTTTATAGATTACCAATAAAGTTCAGCAGCAAGAGATACAAAAAGAAATTCCATTCAAAATAACTGCTGATAGTATAAAATATTTGGGAATCTATCTGCCAAGGGATAGTCAGGAACTATATGAACTAAACTACAAAACACTTTCCACACAAATCAAATCAGACCTAGTCAATTGGAAAAACTTAAAATGCTCATGGGTAGGCCGAGCGAATATAATAAAAATGACAATACTACCCAAACTAATTTACTTATTTAGTGCCATACCAATCAAACTCCCAAGAAATTATTTTACAGATCTAGAAAAAATAGTAGCAAAGTTCATTTGGAAAAACAAAAGGTCAAGAATTTCAAGGGGATGAATGAAAAAAAAAGGCTGACGATGGTGGACTTGCTGTACCAGATCTAAAACTATATTACAAAGCAGCGGTCATGAAAACCATTTGGTACTGGCTAAGAAATAGAGTAGTCGATCAGTGGAATAGGATAGAATCACAAGACAAACTAGGCAATAACTATAGCAATTTAGTCTTTGATAAACCCAAAGACCCCAGCTTTTGGGATAAGTATTCACTATTTGACAAAAACTGCTGGGAAAACTGGAAACTAGTGTGGAAGAAATTAGGGCTTGACCCACTTCTAACACCACATACCAAGATAAGATCTAAATGGGTTCATGATCTGGATATAAAGAGTGATACTATAAGTAAATTAGAGGAATGTAATATAGTTTACCTCTCAGACCTATGGAGATGGAATAAATTTATGTCCAAAGAAGAACTGGAACTCTTAATTGAAAACCAGATAGATAACTGACTATATTAAGTTAAAAAGTTTTTGTACAAACAAAATCAATGCAGACAAGATTAGGAGGGAAGCAATAAATTGGGAAATCATCTTTACATTTAAGGGTTCTGATAAAGGTCTTATCTCTAAAATATATAGAGAATTGTCTCATATTTATAAAAATTCAAGCCATTCTCCAATCAATAAATGGTCAAAGGATATGAACAGACAATTTTCAGAGGATGAAATTAAAACTATTTATATGAAAAGGTGCTCCAAATCACTATTGATCAGAGAAATGCAAATCAAGACAACCCTGAGGTACCACTTCACACCTGTCAGATTGGCTAAAATGACAGGAAAAGTTAATGATGAATGTTGGAGGGGATGTGGGAGGGCTGGGACACTGATGCATTGTTGGTGGAGCTGTAAACGGATACAGCCATTCTGGAGAACAATTTGGAGCTATGCTCAAAAAGTTATCAAACTGTGCATACCCTTTGACCCAGCAGCATTTCTATTGGGCTTATATCCCAAAGAAATCATAAAGGAAGGAAAGGGCCCCACATGTGCAAGAATGTTTGTGGCAGCCCTTTTTGTAGTGGCTAGAAACTGGAAATTGAATAGATGCCCTTCAATTGGAGAATGGCTGAATAAATTATGGTATATGAATATTATGGAATATTATTGTTCTGTAAGAAATGACCGGCAAGATGATTTCAGAGAGGCTTGGAGAGACTTACATAAACTGATGCTGAGTGAAATGAGCAGAACCAGGAGATCATTATACACGGCAACAACAGTACTATATGACGATCAATTCTGATGGACATGGCTCTCTTCAACAATGAAATGTTTCAAACCACCTCCAATTGTTCACTGAAGAAAGCCATATACACCCAGAGAGAGGGATGTGAAATGTGGACCACAACATAACATTCTCATACTCCTTGATTGATGTTTGCTTACATTGTGTTTCCTTTATCTGATATGTCTTTTGTGTAGATAAGATTTTTCTTGCACAACAATGATAAGTTTGGAAATATGTATACATATATTCGATTTACCAATATTTTAACATAATTAACATGTAGTGGATATCCTGCCATCTAGGGGAGGGGTGGGGAGTTGGAGGGAAAAATTTGTAACAGAAAGCTATGTAAAGGTTATTGTTGAAGAATTACCCACACATATGTTATGCAAATAAAATAAAATTTTTTTAAAAAATTTAAAAAAATTTTTAAAAAATTAAAAAAGAAAGAAATGAGGAAATACACTTCTCTCCTTTCACTGAACATACAGGGGAACTACTGGTGTAAAATAGCTGTAAACATTATCAGAGATGGTGGATATATAAATTTATTTTGCTTAATATTTTTTTCTTTCTTATGTTATACTTTTTTTCCCTTCCTTTTGTTATAAAGGAGGTGGGAGTATCTGGAAATGAGTATTATGAATAAACAGAAGGAATCAATAAAAATTTAAAAACAAAGCAATATATAATCTGCTCTATGCTTGAGAATGGCAGTTTGGAGGTTGGGGGTATACCTCTAAAACAACAACAAAGTTGACAACAACTTTTAGCTTTATTTATGTCCAATTCAGTTCTCAATTCTTTGCAATTTGCTCTGCCCACTCCAGGACAATGTAAACTACTTGAGACAAGAGACTCCTTTTTGTTTTAAATACTCCAATGCTTAGCAGCCCACCTTGCATGTAATAGTCATAATTGTTTATTAAATAAAGCCAATCTAACTCTGATGGACGTGGCTCTTTTCAATAATGAAATGATTCAGGGCAATTCTAATAGACTTGTAATGGAGAGAGCCATCTGCATCCAGAGAGAAGACCATGGGGACTGAATGTGGATCACAACATAGTATTTTCACCTTTTTTTTCTTGCTTTTTTTTTCATTTCTTTCTCATTCCCCCCCTTTTTGATCTGATTTTTCTTGTGCAGCATGATAAATGTGGAAATACATATAGAAGAACTGTATTTGTTTAATATATACTGAATTACTTGCTGCTTAGGGGAGAGAGGAGGGGAAAGACAGGAAGAAAATTTTGGAACAAAAGGTTTTGCAAGGGTGAATGTTGAAATCTCTCTTTGCATATATTTTGAAAATAAAAAGGTATTCTTTAAAAAAAAATAAAACTATCTGAATAAAAATCCAGACTCCATGTGAGCACTCCTTTCTTTGATGGAGATAATTGCCCCCCTCCCAAGCTTTAGCAGATGGTCTTTATGAGTCACTGAGGCTACTAACAAGAATGCATCACCTGGTAACCAATCCTTTGGTTCCAAATATAGTTAGATGATTCTTCAGAAGCCAGAAACAGACAGCCATTGTTTCTTATTCAAAGAATTTCCAGGTAGGTAACATTTTCTCGAGACTGAATTTTACTCTAATACCCTTGGAGAGTCCAAGTTATGTTTGTACTGCATGATGAGGCACTGGAGCAAAATTTTAGGGGCGGAATTACATTAATGCTATGATTTTGCATTTACAAGACACTTTTCATTGTCCTTTTCTGTCTATGATCTCTAAGTTTGGGGGATATAACTCCTCAAATCTCCAAATACAACCCTCCTCTTTCTTCCAACCTCCAATCCTATTCTGCATTCATTCTTGGGTAAGAATTCAAACAGCATCCTTCCCATTTTACAAATGAGGAGACTGAGAATCTGAAAAGTTAGGGTCTAACCATACAGTGGAATAAGAATCAAAATAAGAACTTTTTTGTGATTCCTAATTCACTATTACATATTGCTACTTCCAATCAATCAACTAGTATTAACCAATTTCTTTGCACCATTTACCTTCTGCCCTATAGCCCCCATGTTATTTAGAGTACATAACTATGTGTATCCACATGTATACCACACGCACACATGCTACATCACCATAAAAACAACAACAATAATACCTCTGCTTTATTTGTCTCTCTCTTCCCTCTTCCCCTTCTTTTAGAATGTAAGTCTCTGGGGATCTGGAATAGTTTTGTTTTTTCTTTGTTTCCCCAAATTTGCAAGCATCCCTATTCTCCCTCCCCCATCAAAACATAACTGTCTTGTATCCCTTTTCTTGAGATGATCCCCTAATAAGAGTATGTCAGATAGATAGGCAGACTCTGAGCAGGCTAAAAAGTCAAAGGAACCTCAGCAGCCATCTAATACGACCAATGCCTGAACAAGAATTCCTGCTAATATTAATGGTTCCCTTTAATGCTTTTAAAGCACTTCATAAGTATTATTTTACCTTCACAACAGCTATGGGAGGTAGGTGTTATAATATTCCCATTTTACAGATAAGGAAACTGAAATCTACAAAACTGAAATGACTTGTATCTGAAGTCAAATTTGAACCTGTCTTTGTGACTCCAGGTCCAGTCTCTATCCAATGTTGCTTTTATATCATACCACAAAAATGATCATTCAATCTTTGCAAGATGAATTTAAAAAAGAGAAAATCTTATATCTTCAGCGACAGCCACTTTCAATTTAGGATAATTCTCATTGTTAGGAAATTGGATTTTGTACTCTGACTTAAAAATGTTTTCTTGCAACTTTCTGGTATAATCCTAGTTCAGATCTCTGTGATCCAACATAGACATTGGCAAATTATTTATTGTCCAATCTCCCCTTTCTTGTATCACCTGTGAATTAAGAGTGACTTTCATATTTTAAAGTAAATTAATGCAACATGATTCAAATACAAGTTACATCTTAAACTGGAAAAAAACAATTGTTATATTATGGGGCCAGACAACTCATCCCTTGGACCTTAGTTCACCAACTTTGACCTAATAAAACTAATCAAATTATGTCATCATATGATTGGTCTTCTCTGTATCAAAGAGAACATGTGAAATATCCTCTTTTCCAAATTCATTTTTTTTCAAGCTTTGTTGTTCTTAAGTCATTTCAATCATGTCCAACTTTTTATGACCCCAATTCACATTTTCTTGCTAATGATTCTGGAAAGTTTGCTGCATCCTTCTCCAATTCATTTTACAGATGAGGAAACTGAGGCACACAGGATTACTGATTTGCCTGGAGTCACACAGCTTGTAAGTATCTGAGACCAGATTTGAACCCAGGAAAAAGAGGCATCCAGACTCTAGTTTTGGTACTCTGTACTATGACCCCACATGTTGCCCTTTATTCAAGCTAAACATCTCCAATTAATATCAGCTTATCCTCGTATGGCATATATAATCTTGATGCCCTTTACTGTTATGTTTACTTCCTCTGAATGTCATTCAGTTTATCATTTACCTTCCTGAATGTGATCTCAAAACTGACTAAAATATTCTAGATTTGATTTGCTCAAGAGAGAGAACAGTGGGAATTTCACCTCCACTGTTTTGATCAGTGTGTCTCTATTAAACAGTTTAAGATTACAGTTGCTTTCTTGCCTGAAATATTGCATTGTTGACATATATAGCTTGCACTCCACTAAGACTCCCAGATCATTTTGGACCACCTGATATCTAACCGTGCTTCCTTGTACTATTGAAATTGGCTTTTTGAAACCAAGTGTACCACTTGTTAGATTGGCTAAGATGACAGGAAATGATAATGACGAATGTTGGAGGGGACATGGGAGAACTGGGACACTGATACATTGTTGGTGGAACTGTGAACAGATCCAACCATTCTGGAGAGTAATGTGGAACTATGCTCAAAAAATTATCAAACTGTGCATACCATTTGACCCAGCAGCGTTTCCATTGGGTTTATATCCCAAAGAGATCATAAAGGAAGGAAAGGGCCCCACATGTGCAAGAATGTTTGTGGCAGCCCTTTTTGTAGTGGCAAGGAACTGGAAACCGAATGGATGCCTATCAATTAAAGAATGGCTAAATAAATTATGGTATATATGTATTTATGTACATGTACATACATGAATGTTATGGAATATTATTGTTCTGTAAGAAACGACCAGCAGGATGATTTCACAGAGGCCTGGAGAGACCTACATGAATTGATGCTGAGCAAAGTGAGCAGAACCAGGAAATCATTATACATGGCAACAACAAGACTATATGATGATCAATTCTGATGGACATGGCTCTCTTCAACAATGAAATGTTTCAAACCAGTTCCAATTGTTCAGTGATGAAGAGAGCCATCTATACTCAGAGAGAGACCTGTGGGATCTGAGGGTAGATCACAATATAACATTCTCACTCTTTTTGTTGTAGTTTGCTTGTATTTTGTTTTCTAACTCTTTAATTTCTTTTTTTATCTGATTCCTCTTGCACAGCAAGATAATTGTATAAATATGTTAATGTATATTGGATTTAACATATATTTTAACATGTTTAACATATATTGAATTACTTGCCACATAGGGGAGAGGATGGGGGGAAGGAGGAGAAAGTCTAAAACACAAGGCTATGCAAGATCAATATTGTCAATTTATCCATGCATGTATTTTGAAAATAAAAAGCTTTATAAAAGAAACTAAGTGTATAATAAAGCACACATGTCAATCAAATGCCCTATGAGATTCAGCCAGCCTTCTGGTTTTACTGGCTAGGATCTTTTAGGATTCTGACTGGCATCTAATGTATTATATGTCACTATTAGTCTTGTGTCATTTGCTCATTTGATACTATTTACACCGTCTACACCATATCATATCATAGATAAAAATATGAAACATCACAAATCCAAGCACAGATCCCTCAGACACTTCCCTGGAGACCTGCCAACTAGCCATGGAGACACTAATGGCTACTCTTTGAGTCTGTCCCTTAATCTGAGTCCATCAAATTATAGTACTCTTCAGCCTACTTTGTTCCATCTTTTCCATAAAAATAGTAAATGATAATTAATCAAAACTTTGCTAAAATTTATGTGAAATATATTTATAGATTCTCCCAATTTATCAATCTGGTAATTTATTGGAAAAAAAATAAAATTAGTCTATCATGGCATCTGGATGAAGTCATGCTGACTTTTTTGTGATCATCTCTTCTTATTCCTTCCTTTTTTACATTTTCAATAATAATTTTTTTAATAATATGTCCTAGATTTTCCCAGTAAAAGAAGTTAACTTTTCTCAGTTGTAATAGGGAGACTCTCTGTTCTTCTCTTCCCTTTTTTGAAAAATCAGAACAATATACACCTTTCTCCAATCATGGGCATCTCTCCCTTCTTCCACTGCTTTTGAGATATTACTGACACTGTTTCAGTAATCACATTCTCCAGTCTGAGTATATAATTCATCTGCATCAGGTGACTTAAATTCATCACAGGCACTTAACTGTGCTCTTACTTTGCCCTAATTTATCTTGAATATCAACTCTCCACTTGCCTGTTCTTTTCCTGGTCTTTCCAGTTCAGTTATTTTCTTTGACAGGAAAAAAAAAGCAAAATAGTAATTAAATACTTCCTTCTATCTCTTATCAGTTATGATATTCCTCTCTATCTCAAGCAGTGGTTCAGTCTCCACTTTTATCCTTCTCTTTCCCCCAAAATAGCTTAGAATTCTCTTGTTGATGTCCTTAGTAGCTGGGTAACTTAATGAATAAATTATCAAACTCAAGTTCAAATTCAACCTCAGAAAAGTATTATTTTCTGGGATGGCATCTTTTGACAAATCACTTAGCCTCTGCTTTTAGAAAATGGGATCATAATAGCACCCAGAATTACTGGGAGGATCAAGTAAGAAAATATTTGAAACCTTTGCAAACTTTGCAAACCTTAAATGGCTGTATAAATGCTAGCTACTATTATTCCTTAATAGCTCAAGTTCATTCTCAGCTTCCATGTTCCTGACACTTTTTTATACATGACCCTTCCACATTCTTGTATTCATCATTTTTGGCCCATCTTAGTTTCTGTTTGCTGCACAAATCTACCACAGGAGGTCTACCCATCATGTTAAAAGTCTTCCACTAGTTTTCCTGACATTATATGGATTTAATGGGGTACAGAGCACATGGGCTATTGGTGAGCTCTCATTCTCACTATAATTGGCCCAGATTATTACTTCTATGCCCCTTTTACACAATTCTTTGCTTGATATTCATAACTACCACCCATTTTTCCATTGTCTTTTGATTGATCTATAACTTCAGTTCTATTTTGACTAGAATTAGATAACGCTATGAGGGAGAATTTAAGTCTAGATAGCTGAGAGAATGACCATGACCCTTTGAAATTTAAAGGAGGGGGTGAGCAACCTCCAACAGAACAAGTTTTTTTTTTTTTTTGCCATTCTTTCTAGATCACACCTTCCTCCTCCCACTGGCTGGTCTAAAAGGTGTGACCTCCCCTTGGTCCACACCTTCAATCTGTTTCCTGCTTTGGAGGTCAGAGAGCCTGAGGTATCAATTGGGCAATTGATGGGTTATTGATTACTTGTGACTCCATCACCTACGAATGAAAGTCCCAGGATCAGTATTATGCTTTATCTATACTTGTTATTTAGGAAATTAGCAGATTAAACCACATGGACTTCAATAGCTCCTCTCTTTTAAACTCAGTGCATTCTATTAATTAGCATATATGAAAGACAAATTATCATATTTTTATATGAAATAAATAAAAAATTAGAAACAGCTTAAAAATAGAGAAACCATGTAGAAAATGCCTGCCAGCTGTAGATATAGGGCAGGAAGAGGAAGGGAATTTGAACCTTGACTTTCCTTTTTCTGTTGCCTACAATATCTAGATTTTAGGATATGCTAGTTTCTGAATTGTGTTGTTAAGACATCTCCTGAATGGTCTCTGGATCTTTGTCTCATGGTCTCTCTCTCTGTTTCTCTCTTCTCTCTCCATCTCCCTCTGTCTATCTCTATCTCTGTCTCTGTCTATTTTTCTCTCTGTGTGTCTCTCCTTCTATCTCTATCTCTTCTCTTTCTTCTCTTTCCCCTTTATCCCCCCTCTCTCTTTCTCTCTGTCTCTCTGTCTCCCTCTGTCTCCCTCTCTGTCTGTCTCTCTGTCTCTGTCTCTCTCTTTTTCTCTCTCTGTCTCTCTCTCTCTTCCTCTGTCTCTCTCTCATCCCTTTTCCCCTCTCCCTCCTCTTTTCCCCCTCTTCTTCTTCCTTTTTCTTCCCCACCTTTCACTGTCACCACTACATTTTGACCTGAATACAAAACTCTCTCCTATCAGAATTTCTATCCCAGGGTAGGGAGAAAACAACATTGTTCAGGATAACAGAACAGATAAGAGAAACAATAGATTTTAGAGCTTTTATGCAGCCCAAAGACTCCATAAATCTGAATACTTAATTATATAGAACTTCAACCTGTATAATATTATCTAAAAATTATTAGTATTAAAAAGATGGGCCATATTATTCAGAGATAACTTGAAAATCATAAACATTCCTTGACTATTTCCCCAGAGCAAATCAATATACTCTTCTTCTGGTCACTTCCAAGTCCAGATTTTTGTTCATTTGAAATGTTAATCTGAGATAGACACGCTGATGGCTAAGCTTTGTGGTTTGCCTGTACCACTGCATATCATATGCTGGAAAAATGCATTCACTTGGTTTTTCTCAAGTGGCTAGTTAGATTAAGTACTTTTGACGGATTATGGAACCCATAGTACTGAAGTATTAACAGTTTAACATGTCATATTATTGGCATTCCAACAAGAGCCTTCCCACACCTTAAAGCAGAAAAGTGACCAACATCAGAATTCTAGCAAGGCAGTGAAAGACGTTTCAGCAGGAGCCGCTTTGGGGCCATTGGCAATCACACCCCATTGACCCATTCCAACCAGAAATATGGTCTATGTGTCCCAGAAAAAGAACATCTCTTAAAACAAAGGAAGCAGCTTTGAGTAGTTAAAAGGAACCTCTGAGGAGGACCAGAAGAGACCCCACTAACCAACCTAGGGATCTTAGGCAATCCTCCCTGGGTCTCAGATTCCTCATCTGTAAAATGGCCCAGAACTTTCAAAAGTTCTCTTCCAGCTCTAAAATTTTCTAACTCCCTATATCTATGAAAAATTAGAGTCATAGTAGGATGATTTCAGAAAGGTCTGGAGAGACTTGCATGAACTGATGCTGAATGAAATGAGCAGAATCAGGAGATCATTGTACACGGCAACAACAATACTATATGATGATCAATCCTGATGGACATGGCTCTCTTCAACAATGAAATGTTTCAAACCAGTTTCAATTGTTCAGTGAAGAAAGCCATATACTCCCAGAGAGAGGGATGTGAAATGTGGACCATAACATAACATTTTCATGCTATTGATGTTTGCTTGCATTGTGTTTCCTTTCTCTTATTTTATTTCTTGTAGATACGATTTTTCTTGCACAACAATGATAAGGGTAGAAATATGTATACATATATTCGATTTGTTAAGGATTTTAACATAATTAATATGTAGTGGATTTCCTGCCATCTAGGGGAAGGGTGGGGACTAGGGGGAGAAAATTTGTAACAGAAAGCTTTGTAAGGGTTAATGTTGAAGAATTACCCATACATATGTTTTGCAAATAAAAAGCTTTAATAAAAAAAAGAATTTAAAAAAAAGAAAAAGAAAAATTAGGGTCATACAACTCTTGGTGTTTAATGCCTGCTAGTTGTGTCTGATGAGGACCTTTCAGGCCAGTTTTGGCCATGCTCTGAAGATTCCTACGTGCCATGTTCATGAATTCTAAAACCCCAGAGAAAAGAAAATCTGTTTCATAAGCCTTACTCCATTTTCATGCTTGATTACCATACATAAAGTTAGCCCATCCCTATATTTCTACATTGAATTAGTTTTAACCCATTGTCTATTTTAAGAAAGTCTTTCAGATGTGCAACAGTAAGCTGGCTGCACAATAGAAAAATTAGGAGGAGTCAGACTTGTTTTCTCTCTCTCATTGGCCTGATTGTTTTGATTAAGTAAAGGAAAACCACAGGAGCCTGTCATCCTGGGAGTCAATCAGACACACTATTTAAGCCATTCTTAGAAACCTATTAAAAGGAATATTCACATGAGCATGGAGAAATTGCCTGGAAGTCACTTGTGTTTTCTCAGAAACATTTTTAAGAGTTCCGCTTGGAGGTGGGAGGTGGAGGAGGACATCGATTGTTTAGGTAACCTGCTCCAGACCCAAGAGTTTCTTCCTCAACTCAATGGTCGCCATCTTAAATTAGAAAAGACCAGAAATAAAAGTGACCTTGAAAATGAGTTAGTCAGAGGTGCTCCACCTTTCTTTGTGAGACAGATGAATCACGGACATGAGCATGAATTGGCAGTTTGGTGAGGTCAGTGGACACCTTCTTAGATTAATGTTTTTAAGCATATAAAATAAAATGTATAACTAAAGCACTTCCCCTCATGAAAGACTATAAATTCTAGGATCCCTAGCGAGGGCCCATAATCTTACTGCATCCTTGTGAAGCAGGCAACATCTAAATGCTATTCCTAAAGCCCTCCAAGACTCATTCATGGATGACATTTAAGATGTCACAAGTCTCCTCTACCTCCTTATTCTAAATAATGTCTTCTCATCAGCCAAGACCAAGAACTCCTTTGAGATTTCAGATGACTCACCTCTCTACCTGAAGAGTTAACCTAAAATCTGTGAACTTAAAAAAAAAGAATCAACAACTATTTCAATAAAATTGTTTTCTTTTATAACACTATACACAGTTCTGGGTCTGGAATCAGGAAGCCTCATCTTTCTGAGTTCAAATCTGACCCCAGATATTTACTAACTAAGTGACCCCAGGCAAGTCATTGAATTTTGCCTCAGTTTCCTCATCTGTAAAATGAGGTGGGGAAGGAAATGGTAAATCATCCCAGTATCTTTGCCAAGAAAACCCCAAATGACATCCTGAAGAGTTGGACATGACTGAATACAACTGCTCAAAAACAATTTTTATCCATGATTCTGAGAAATGTTCATCAAATTTCCAAGGGATCCATGATATGCTATTAGACTCAGTCTATACCAGGAAGGAACCTAAATCAGGAAATATTATCTTTAATTATCTTTATAGATAATTATCTCTAATAGATCTTTCATGGAATCTTCCCCTCATTATCCATTGATGCATTTTTAAATGTGTTCTGGTGCTTGATTCTCATGGTTCCAGTTGACACTCTTCTTAGGAATGCCCAAACAGCTCTATTAGGTTCTTGACTCTCATTGATCTTCCAGTAGTCTGTGTTTTCATAGCAAGACTTGCTTCTTTTGCCCCTTATCCTCAGATGGACAGGATGGAGAGGAAGGAGCTTTGTTAAGGAAGCAACACTGTACCACCACCAGCTGTCCAAACTCCTTAGCCATGTGATTGGCAAGAGCTCAGGTCTCCTGACTCCTTTCCCCTCTTCTTGAAGGTAAGTAAATATTGGCATTATTTCCATGATCAGGGAGGGATCTATTGCTGGATAGGGCCTAAAAGACCATCTAATCTCATGCCATTATTATACACAGAGTTGTAATTTGAACTCAGATCTTGTGCAACCAAATCCAGTGTTTTTCTCCCCTTTCTAAAGAGCTGAATTGTTTTTAAGCATATATAACACAACTGATGGCTTAATTTGCTGTTATGTGTTTCTTCTCTGCTCAATTGATCTTGTCTCTGATCAAGGCTTTCCTTGAGCTTGAATTCCATCCTTAACACCAGAGATCTGTGACAGAAAGCCTTTTGGCTAAAAGTTTTCCTGAGAGCAGCTGTTGGAAGGGGTGATCTTCATTTGACATATAAACTCACATATATTTTGCTAACAACCTGCTATAAAAATAATAAATACGGCAATTACTCTTAATCTCCACAGTACAATTGCTTACTGACAGAGCCCATTAAAAAGTTCAGACTATGTTACAGTGGTGGCTGTGAAACAGAAGAGGCATGATTCCTGATCCCAAAGGCCTCCTTGATGAGCGGTACCAAGTGGGCTGGGAGGGGAAATCAACAACAACAACAACAAAAAAAAAAAACAACCTAAAATCTGCTAGGCTTCTTTGGTGAAGAACAAGGAGAACTTGGGCTTCTAGGTCAGTGGCTCCTGCTCGATTGCCATTCCCACCACCCCCAGTGAGCCAGTAAATCATAATTACTTTACCCATAAGCACTGCTTTCTTCAGATAAGCATTACACTTCCTATTACCTTGACAATGTCTGGTTTATATCTCACCCCATCCATAATGGATCTTTTTGACCACTCACTGCCTCCATCTCCATGTTCAATCTTTTTAGGGCTGGGGGAAGTGGGAGCATGGTAATCAAGGCTACCCAGAGGTGAAGCTTTAGGGGCAGTGTGGAAAGGCAGGCTACAAGTCTGGTTTCCTTCATGGCAGGAGGAGAAATCTGTTCTTCAAAATTTCCATGTAACCACATTTTCTGAGGACTTTTGACCCAGTGTCATGCAAATGATCGTGCCCCCAAGGAATCTAGGGAAAAATCAGCCACAAAAAGCAATTCCATAAACCCTGGAATGTTAAACTGGGGTTAGAATTAGGACCCTGAGAGCATGGAAGTAATGAATTTAAACTGGAGCATGAGGACCATGTTAAGTAAATAGGGTAACTATGCTAGAGACTGAATTTATTTGTTAATCTTGGCTCACATAATATCTTATCTGTTGAAGTGTTGCTCCTGGCAGAATTACAGACACTTTCAACTCCATTTCAAGGAGACACCTACTGGGAATGAGAGCCATTTCATTCAAAGTTGCTAATAATAAGAAGAGGGGAAAATGTCCCAAGACTCCCAAAGCATTTTCTGCAGAAAACACTGTTTGACAAGATCAGCTGTCATTTATTTTCCTTTTCAGATATGGGCCGGACACAGTCCAGGAGGGCTTTAAGAGATGGGGAGAGACCCAGCCAGGGGTGATCTTGTGCTAGTCCAGATTTCTTGTCTAATGCCATTATGGAGGGTAAGGGATTCTCAGGAGCTCCCACAGGCAGCTTGGTCCAGTCATCCTCAGAAGAGGCAGGATGCTACTTGTTTGGATGTTGGCCATTGGAAGCAGGAAGATGGAATTCACCCCTTAACACACACACACACACACACACACACTCCAATACTAGACAGCAGAGTGGTCTCCCACCAGGCAAGTCACTCTGTGTTACCTCAGTGAATGGCTGTGGGGTCTGCTGCAGGATGAGCTTGGAGCTGCCTCTGAAAGATGTATAAGACTTGCTGCATCTCAGCATTACTGAACCAGCCTTTCTGCAACGTTTTAGAGATACAGCTCTTTCCAGTCCCAGGTCTCTGGATAGTTGGCTCTCAATTCCTATGGGCTGAATAAGATCATATCTAGAAAGTAGCAGGGTGATTCTGAGTCAGGGGATCTTGGGATCAAATTCCAACTCTTCCACGAGCCATCTTTGTGACCGTAAGTAAATTATCTGAGGTCTGAGTTCTTCTTCTGTAGAAGGAAGACAGGCTATTGTACTAGATGACCTCTAAGGACTGATCCAGCTCTAGAACTACAATTCTATTTACAAATTAGGAGCTCTCTTAGATCTCACGGACCACATTAAAATAAAGCCAGCGGGGTAGAGTGAGATGCGAAAAGCCAGAAATGTGACTTGTTCAAGGTCTCAAAGGTGGTGAGTAAGCTTCAATAAGCCCATAGATGTTAAGAACAATAGCAGGGACACCCAAACGTATAACATTCTTTACTTCCATGACCTTGTGGCCACATCTTAGATTGCACCATCACCAGAGGCAGCTATATCTGGAGTCAGAAAGCTGCTGTTGTTAACCAGTTGTTTCATTTGTGTGTGACCTCATTTGGGGTTTTCTTGGCAGAGACACTGGAGTGGTTTGTCATTTATTCTCCAGTTCATTTGACAAATTAGGAAACTGAGGCAGACAGGGAAAGTGACTTTCTCAGGGTCATATAGCCAGCAAGTATCTGAGGTCAGATTTGAATTCAGATCTTCCTGGCTCAAAACAGTCTATCCCCGGTACCACTTAGCTCTACTTGGAGTCAGGAAGACAAGTTCAAATCCAACCTTGCACATGTCCTAGCTATGTAACGCTAGTTGAGTAATTTTACACTTTGCCTCAGTTTCTTCAACTGTGAAATGGAATAGTCATAGCATCTACCTTGCAGTGATAGTGACGGTTGTGCAAGGATCAAATGAGTTAATATTTCTGTTCCCTTCCTTTTTTCCTACCTAAAACTACTTCACCTCCAATATTTTGAACTCTGAGCATAAAATCCTGTGCATCTGTGCTTTGACACCTCCTCTACCTACATTCCCATCACCTCATCTCTAGTTTTTGGGTTTCTTTCTGTACTCCAATTAATTAATGAGGATTTTTCAATTAATTATTTTTTTAAAAATCAACAAGCATTTGTTTTTTCTTCATATTTTTTCTCTCTCTTTGAACAACTAAGAACATGAAGTGAGAGACAGAGACAGACAGAGACAGAGACAGAGACAGACAGAGACAGAGAGAAGAAGAACAACAACAACAGCAACATCTGTTCTGTTTTGAATATACAAAGTTGAGATTTTTTTTCTACTGTTCCTGCTTTTTAAATGTCCACATACCCATGCCTTTTCTGTTCCTACTTTTAAGCTGCCAGGGGCACCTGGAGGAAGCTTTGTTAATTGAGTCTCTTAAAAGTCCATGTTCTCTCACCTTCTCTAGGCTCATCTTGATTCACCTTGATTCATCATCATTTCTGTTAACAATCTTTAGTAGACTATACTGAGCCTTTTCCCACTGTTCTCTCTCAGCAGATGACCTCACAACCCACTCTATTTACAAACAAGGATATCTGATGTGACCTTCTTTAACTTGCATCTTTGGCACTTGTAATAACTTTGCATTATGAACTGTGTTTTTATTTCATCACTCAGGAGATTGTGGAGTTTGAGGAATATACCTCAAACTATGTTTTTGATATCAACTCCTCTCTTGTCTTTTCTTGAAGATCCTACACCATTGGTTCATGTGCTCTACCTTTCATCTCTCTTTCCACCTCCTCTTCTTCTGCCTCTAAATTCTAAGGTTTCTCTTCTTAAAAAAATCAACTAAGCAATAGGGATTTATTAAATGAGGGATAATAGCTAAAGGTGTGACCTTTCCAGAAGTATTTCCATTTTAACTTTGGTCTTCCTAGGAATAAAATACAAAGAAAAAAATATTTCTAAGGACAGCTTATTTGACATAATAGTAATAATCTAACCCACACTGTAGTGAACACAGAACACAGAAAGTTCAATAGAATCAAAAATTAAAAACTTCATCTGCTGAAGATATCTAATCCAACTCCATTTTAAAGTTAGGGAAACTGAGTCTTAGTTAAAGTAATTGATTTGGCCAAAGTCACAGATAGAAAGTGATAATTATCTCCTTTACTTCAAATCCAACACAATTTCTACTGCACTAGAGTTTATAGGGTCATGGTTCCTTTCTAGCTCCTTAAAATGTTTACCACAAGAATAATCATCCCTTAGATAGGGCCATGTGGATCCAAACTACTAGCCTCCTCACTACCAGAAAACTAATTTGAGAATTTTAAAATATTTAGTATTTTTAAAATCAAATTTGTTTCATTAATGCCTGCCACCTCTTGGAGTTGGTCCAAAGTGCCCAGTGAATTATTAAGAGTTCCCTATACAAGGCATTTTATTTCCCACCTAGACATTAGTATAGAATGTTCTCAATGTTCTTCCTCCTCACCTCTGGTAGCTGAAATCCCCATTTCCCTTAAAAGACTAGCTCTTCCTTATTCTCTTCCTTAACACTAGGTAGTGTTCTTCCCACCACCTCCAATTAATTTGTATTCTTTATATATGTGTATATATATATGTATATGCATATATACATATATGTACATACACATATACATATATGTATATATACATATATATCTTCTGTGTAATAGCTCTTTGTATAGTTCTTTATGGAATAGCTTTTCTATTTTCCACAGTATAATGAAATCTCTTTGAAGTTAGGGATTATTTATTTGGTAGAGAGGAGAAAGGATTCTCTTTAATATAAGATAGGTGCTTAATAAATGCTCATTGAATAGGATAGAGTTGAAAGTTGAATTGGATGCTGAGAATAGTATCAGTAGAATGTATTCTTGCCTTTTTTTCAAGAAAGGCTTGTATATTATAAGCTTTTCTCCCAACCACTAATGACTCTATAAATCCCAGTTGCTTGATTATGAACATATTTCTCTAGCCAAATGACTCCAAGGAAACAAACCTGATCTATGAGAGGCAGAGATTTGTCGAGCTTTCAGAAAGGGCCATAATTATTCTCATTTAACACAAAAGAAAGAAAGAGTCAATAAAAGAAAATATCCTGGGCTGGCCCTTGGAAAAGGTCATGCATCAAAGCATTTGTCCAACTCCCCAGGATATACTATTCTAAAGTAAATTTCACCTTTTCTTAGACAAAGGCCTATACAAAGAATGAGTATTTCCACATTTGGTATTTATTCCTTTCTCTGGCTGCCTTCAAGGCTCATCTTAAGAACTACATCCTATGGGAAGTCTTTCTTGATCCCTCTACCAGGGGTTCTTACTTTATCTGGGGTCTGTGAATTTGTTTTGAAAATATTTTGATAGCTGCATATCAAGATAATTACTCAAAACCTTATTATAAGAAAGGTCTGTTGGCTTTACCCCCTACCAACAGTGTCCATGATACCAGACAAAGTTGAAGAACTTCTGATTACAATCTTCAATGGCATTGCCTTCTCCTCAAATGTTCATGTATCTTTCAGTTTTTATTTTCCCAGTACAATGAGGGATCCTAAAGGGAGCAATTGTTTTTTGTTGGTCTGTTTTATTTTGTCTTATTTTCGTAGCCCTAGTACCTAGCACAGCATTTCTATAAAAAATGCTTGTTGGATCAGATTGGGTTTCAGTATATAGAAAGATGCTAAATGTTCTACCTAACTGTGGTTAATCTTGGTTAATTGGGTCCATTTGTTCTTTTGTGTTAAAAAGTATGAGTGTACTGCCCCAGAATGCAGTAAACATGACGCAATGGAAAAGATGTTGGATTTTGCACAAGAGGACCAATGGTGAATCCTGAATCTGCCACCTGGTGCTATCAGTGTGACTTCTAGGAAGGCAATTAATGGCTAGTTTTCATCATCTGCAGCATAAGATGCAAGTAATGGCCTTCAAGGACTCTTGGCTTTAAATCTACCTCTGGACTAATTTCCACTTTTTTGAGCAGGGGCCAAGAAAGAGGAATAAGGATGAAGAAATCATAGGAGACTGCTATCTATGCACATAATTTCATGAACAGACCTGGCATGATTTGCTAATAAGAATGATGTAACAATTTTATTTGAAGTTTGCAAAGCATTTTACATAGATCAACTCATTTTGGCCTTCTTACAAGTCCATAATGTGAACTGATTCCAGGTCCTTTGCTCTTATTTACTACACTATTACATAGAAGTTTAGCCCTGGCACATTTATGAACTTGTTAGTGTGTTGCAAAGACCTTTGATTGGAAATCAAGAGGGCATGTCTCAGAATTTCATCCATGCTATTCACCAAGCGGTTATTATTGGGCGGGCTACTTGGACTTCACTAGGTCTGTTTCCTCTTCTGTACAATGTGGAAAAGAACTCTACAGATTCTTCCATTTCTATGTCCTTTAAGACTTTGAACCTCCTAGTACAACCCATTCTCTTGGTAATTGACAACAATAACAACAGCAGTACTATATTTGTATATAATGCAAAAGTCCACAAAATGTGTTCTCTACAGAAAAACTATCTATTTATCTATAGAGACTATCCATCGATATATATTATATGTACAAAAGTAAATATATATGAAATAACAATGTATATATGTATACATTAAACATTTTATGTATGTTATGTTTATTTACATCATATTATTACATATTGCAGTATATCATGTATACATATATGCATATCACAAATAAAATTATATATGATATGCACATATGTATGCATGTGTGCATATTCATATTCAATCTCTATAAGAATCCCATGAGATAATGACAGTGATTGCTACTTGAATTTTATAGATGAGGAAATCAAGGCTCACAGAGGTAACATAGCCTGCCTATGGTTACATGAGTGCACCTTTCTGAACCCAGAATGAACATATTCCAAGTTTTAGAAATCCCTCCTGGAAGGAATTTTTGAGGTGGTCTAATACAGCTCCTCTCATTTTTACAGTTAAGGAAAAAGAAAAAGTATTTAAAATTCATTCTATAAATACTTTATATGGCAAATGGCAATCAGGATTTGAACTCATTCTCCAAACAGCCTGCAGTTGTAAGGAACAGTCCATCCCTTCTTATCCTAAGGCAGAGCTTGCCTTAGAGCAAGGGCAACTTGATCCAAACTGCTTGAGCCCCTCACTAATAGCAATCCCACTTGGGAATGACTAAAAGCTTTAATAAATGTTTGCAGAATTTAATTGAATCTGTTAAATTAATGCACATCACATCTCTGCTCTGGTTCACTGGGTGAGACAGTCAGAATCCCTCTTGGAATATTGATAGTCCATCAACAAACATTTATGGTGTGAGCTACTTGAGCCAGGCACTGTGCTAAACATTGGAGAACATAAAGAAAGGTGAAAACCTTACCCCCAACAAGCTCCATACAATGCATTTAGCTCCTATCCTTGGGCATTTGCTTCCAATATCTCAAAAATAAATAATAAAAGTTAGCAAGATCATGCAATTGGCTTCAGATTTCTTAGATCAGTTATAAAGCCCAAATGTAAGATACCATTGCAGAATGCTACCCTCAGACTCTGCACGCCCTTGCCAACTCTTTCCTGGCAGTCGTGACTGTAGAAAACAATTACTATGAAACCACTTTTTCCAACCCATTGAACCATCAAATGGTGTGCTTTTTAGTTAGGGTGTGGGCCATGCTATGGGAGCAGAGCCTATCCCAGACCGTAGAGGGACATCGGCTGTCAATGAGAGGGAAGTGAGCTCTGGAGGGATCTGATGATGAAGGGACCTGGAGCCCAAGATGCAATGAAAAATGGCTTCCAAAATACGGAGAGACAGCATCTGGGGGAGAGGGACTGACCTTTAGGACCAGGTCTCATTTTTAGAAGGAAAAAAACAAAACAAAACAAAAACACAAAACCAACGTTTTTATTTATTTGGATTGTGGGGCAGCTTTTCCTTATCTGGGCTTATCATTTTATTTTCTTTTAATGGAACGGGTTTCAATTAAAGGGTCACCACAGAATAATTGAGGCCCAAGATTTGACCTATTTTTATGTTGTCACAGACTAATTGGAAATAATCTCTGGGTGCTAAAGGAGGGATTGGAACTTCAAGTCTTCTCTTTGACTTAGTGAAGAGGGTCAAGAGTTGGGGCACAGTGGTCTGGTCAGCCTGGAAAACTCCTTTTATTTCTTATCCTTCTTGGGGCAATTCTTGATGTTGTCAGGTTATGGTTAAAGCTGTTTGGAACAGAGGGATGGGGGATGGTGTATGCAGAATGATGAGCGGGTACCAGAAAGATTTAGTTTCAAATTCCAACTCTTGTACTTTCTAGGCATATGATCATGAGATGTCTCTGGTCCTCAGTTTCCTTATCTGTAAAATGTAGATAAGAGTGCCTGCAGGGAGAGACAGCACAGCAAAATAAATAGAAAGTCAGCCTTGGAACCAGGAGAACCTGAAATTCTGTGCCGTATATCCTACTGCCCCCAATTAGCTTTCTCTGACTAGAAATTGCCGGTAGTTATTGATCTGCACTAGTAAAGGAAGTATCTATATCTTTCTAAAATTCCCTCCACTAATGAAATCATAATTCCAGGCTCTTCTCCCTTAAAATAAAACAAAATAACAAAACAAACAATCACTCACCACCAAATATCTTTTTTAGAATCTGGGTAAATTTTCCTAATTCACAGGCAGCTCTCCCAGCACATAGTTACCCCATTGAAAACACTCTATAAGCACAAATCCTTCGAAAAACAATTCACAAGTCCTCCAACAATAGGGTTAACCTTAATAAACATGTTCTAGAGGACATAATTCATTCAGAGCAAAAACATTTAATAAGTAACATAATTTTAAAAAATTAAAATTTGTTCCATAAACCCAGAGTGTATTCCCCATTGATATATATTGATATATATATATACACATATATATATATATATAATATGAATGGGAAGAGTAATGGGCAATTATATGGGGCCAGTTCTACAAAAATCCAGCCCACCCCTCTGATGTTGCGTCTATCTTCTTAGGGGGTCATCACTCTGCTAGGTGGTGCCATAATGCACAGAACAGCCTGAGTCAGAAGACCCAAATTCAAATATGATCATTTTATTAGATGTGTAACTCTAGAGTGACCTCTTCTGCCTCAGTTTACTCAACTGTAAAACAAGTATAATAGCCTCTACTTCTCAGGATTGTTGTGAAGTATGAATGAGATAATATTTTTAAATGCTTCACACAATGTGTGGCACATAATCGGTATGTAATAATGCTTTTTCCTCCTTTCTTTCTATCCAGACCCGTACCCCTCTAGCTTCAAAGACTGACAAATATCACTCTGCCAAGTGTGTAACCTCTGGACTTTGGCTTATGGGAAATTCTTAACCATGTGTTCAGGTGAAGAATGGATACTGCTGTTGGACTTCATCAAGTCCCTGGACTTTCCCCAAGTCCTTTAGAAAAGACAGAAATTGAGAATTCATTAAAAAAAATAAACAAACAAACCCAGGCCTCCTCTTGGGGAGATTCTGCTGGCTTTTCTTCTCCAAATCTTGGCTACCGAAGGCTGTCTTCAGCACAATAAGAGATGCTCAGTTCCAAAACTAAACTGATTAAAAGAATGAGCAGAGTCTTCCCAGCCACTTATTGTCCTCATGCTTAGTCATCCAAAGATATTAAGGGTGTTGTAAGTAAAACACTAAATAAAATAATAAATATAACACAAAATAAGCTAGTTTTAGCTATTTATCCTGTATACTAGCTATTATTATTATCATCACCATCATCAATCATAATTATTAATCATTAGTAGTCATTTGGGGGGAGAGGGGACCCCTTTTCCTGGCCCAGAGGCTTTGGTCCTCTTGTCAGAGATATAATCCTACTGAACATTCATTCTATCAATTTTCCATTTTTTACACTATAACTGTAGTAATACTGATTTTCCTAATAACACAACTTTGGATTGGGAGAAATGTGGTATCCAGCTTTTCTCTTACTTATTTGTTTTATTTTTAATTTATGGAATAAAACAAGCATTTCTATAAATAGTATAATAAAAAGATGACTGCCTATGGAACTGTAAATCTACCATGTATTACTTGCTATTCCTTTTAAATATGCCACAAGGTTATCAGATAAATTTCTTTTTTCACCTTTTTTCCCCTTCCCCCTCACTCGCCTCAGTGGGGGCCACCATTAGACACAAATAGGTATGTATATGTAAGATTATTCTATATATATTCCAATATCCATTGTTTCTCTGAATGCAGATAGCATCTTTCTTCCTGCATCTTTACAGTTACTTTGGTTAATTATAATACTGAAAATAAAACATTAAGTCTCTTTTGTCCCCCACTTTCCTGAGTGGGTAAGGAAAAGCCACTTAGGTAAACTAAGAATGGAGATCCAAGTCATTGCCTCTTCTAACCACTTAGCTGTATCAGGGACCTTTTGAAATGCAAATGAAGAAAACCCAAAGTCTCAGAGTGACTTTGGACCACACTTTATACTCAAACACCTACTTTACAAGGTTGCTGACAATAAGACAACACATTTGGAAAGTTTAATGCATCACATCATTCACTATCCGTGAACACTATTGTCCATAGCCATATTATTATTTTTATTATTTCCAAGAAAATAAGAAACAAGTGATATGTTATTAGCCGAGAGGGAGGGAAAGCTGATGAAGAACACTGCCCTCTTCATGACAGAGAGATGATGTGCAGAATGAGAAACACATTTTTGGAAACAATCAATGTGAGAATTATTATTTTTGCTTGACTATGATTATATGATACAGGGTTTTATGCATCTTACATTCTCATTCTTTCCTTTTTTTTTTCCTTTCAGCATGTGGAAGAATTTTGAGAGTTGAAAAATACAGAGGAGAAAAAATGGCAGAATCTTCCATTCAATCCTAACTCTTCCTCTTAATACTTATGTGATGATGGGTAAGTCATACAAACTCTGTAGTTTTCAATTTTCTTATCTGTAAAGTGAGGGCATTGGACTAGATGACCTTCAAAATCTCTTCAAGCTATATAGATCAATGATTCTGCAGTTCACCGGGGTCTAAGGTTTGGTGGCAAGCTTAAGAGATAACCAACAGACAACTCATGGACAATTGCTGGTATCTCCTCAATGTCGAGATAAAGCAATAAATTCATTGTGTAGAAATTTAAGGGGGCAGGCAAGGCTAGATTCACATATGTGGAATACAATCTGCATCTGTAGAAGAAGTGTCCACTATTATAATATAACAGATTTTTTTGAGTATTTAAATACAATGGCAAAGATACCAGACTAATTTCCCCAGAGATCCAAATTTTGAGTCCCAATTGTATTTTGCTGACAAGGAATATAAATGTTTTTAATCTCAGTTTGTTTATCTGTAAAATGGGGATCATAACACTTATATGCACCCCCTCAGGTGATTGAAAGCATCTATTGAAATCATACATGTGAAGGCACTCTGTAAAATGTAATATTTAAAAATATGAGTGACTACAATGATTTTTCCATCTACCACCTTTTTTCTTAAGATAAATTAAGTCATTTCCCTGGCACTTCTGAATTAAACCACTTGGAAGCTTGGATATAGCCCATATAAAGGTCATGCTGTGAATTACCACTGCCATCATCTTACTGTATACTCTTGTCACATTAGATGAATCGATAGATTCCATTCTTGCCATTGATGAGCAAACTTTAGTGTCTATAAAAGAAGTAAAAAGTGGAAATCGATGCCATGTCAATGAGAAATTGCTCTGGATGGGCTAGATAATGGTCATATCATTGTGGAGCTCACTTCTCTTAGCTAAATCATTCAAAGAAGCTTTCATTGGCATGTGAAAGAATGGATCCAGATTTCTAAAGGCAGTTAATAAAGCAATAGTCGGCTTCAGTGCAATGGTGTTTAAGAGCTCTCAGGGTGTGCTTTGAAGAAATCCAAGGAGCTCTTTAGGACTTCGTGATTTGTCACAACCAAAGAGCCAGAAACAAGCCAGATGCCAAAACCCCCCTCAGCCTATCATCCTTCGTTAACTTGATGACTGTTGAATCAGCTTAGTGAACACTTGACATATTACAGCTGGGTTACCTATTCTTAGCAGTTTCTTCAGCCCTCTAATTTTAGCATGTTTGCTGAATGTGTGCAAGTGGGAGTCGGGGAGCAGAGTTTAGAGTATCAGCACATCCTTCTTCCATCTAACAAGGGTGGATTCCTGAACTCATCATAGAACCCAATCATTTTCTAATCAGCAATAGTGAAAACACACTTTTTTTATTTCTTATTTATTTATCCAATAGCTTTTTGTTTTCAAAAACACATGCATAGATAGTTTTCAACATTCACCCTTGTAAAATCTTGTGTTCCAATTTTTTTCTCCCTTCCTTTCCCCCACTCCCTCCCTTAGACAGCAAGTAATCCAACATATGTGAAATGTGCACAATTTTTTATACGTATTTCCACAAGCATCATGCTGTATAAGAAAAATCAGATCAAAAAAGAAAACAAAAGAAAACAAAATACAAGTAAAAAAAAACACACAAAAAATGAAAATACCATGTGTGTGATCCACACTCAGTTCCCACTGTCCTCTCTATGGATGCAGATGGCTCTCTCCATCACAAGATCATTGGAATTAGCCTGAATCACCTCATTATTAAAAAGAGCCCTGTCCATCAGAATTTATCATCATATAATCTTGTTGCAATTTACGTAAAAAACACTTGGAAAAAACTTCATTCTTCTTTGGTAATCAGGTCCTGTGGCAAGGTCTTATTGGAACATTTTATGGTAGGATGAAAGAGCCCTAGATTCTTCCCTCTCCAATCCTTTTCAGTAGAAATTGGAATTTTCCACCATGTCTCCCTCTTCCTCCAAAGATCTTGTTTGTACTTTTCTGTTTACATGTTACCATGGTTAAACGTAAAATACTTGAAGGCAAGGAATACTGCTTTTTCATCTTTGTCTGCCTGGGGCCTAGCACAGTGCTTAACATTTAGTAGCCACTCACTAAAAATTTGTTAGATTGGATTGGAACAACCAAATGTGGCTCAGAATTTTGTTCTTGCAATTTCATTTTGTATATGTAGCATTATCTAATTTTAAATCATGACATGGGCTCTTTTGAGGGTTCAATTTAAGATTTTGCTTTTGTTCAATTTGGTCAGAAACTCAAATGGTTTGGACCACAATTTATGGTTTAACATTAATTCTTTGAGATATGAAGCATTCCCAATGGTAGTAGGGGTTCTAATTGTATCATTATATTCTATAAAGTGATTTCCTTCATGTTTGGAATAAAGCAAGCAAAATTAAGATCCTAAACCAATCAAAGATAACAGAAGCCATTAAACCAGCCTTATCTATTGTAGTTAGGAAGAAAAATGGTCTCATAATGAGACATCCAATAAATGCAGTAGATGACCTATGTCTAGGAAACTAAAGCATGCTGATCACTTTCTACATCCTGGGATTCTTGCTAAAGGAATATTTTAAGGAAATAATAATAATGGATTTTAAGGAAATAACACATTGGCTTTGTTTTAATAAGATTGTCTATTTTCTTTGTTTCTTACATTTTCTTACATCTCATTGCCTCATTGGCTTTTAATTCTCCAAACAGATATTCCTAATGCATTTTGAGTCTTTTTTTTTCCCAATTGTATTTGACTCTTCATAACACTTGAGGTTGTCTTGATAGAGATAATAGAATAGGTTTTGCCATTTCCTTCTCTAGTTTATTTTATGGCTGAGGAAACTGAGGCAAACAGGGTTAAATGACTTCCTCAGAGTCCCACAACTAATAAGTGTCTGAGGCCAGATCTGAACTCAGGAAGATGAATTTTCCTGACTATACCCACCATTCTGTACACTATGATGCCATCTACTTAATCATATCACATCTCAGGTCTAGAAGCTTCAATGTTTCCTCTCGCCTCTACAATACAAAGACATATAAGATTTGTGCAGAATCTTCTCTATTTATCACTCCAGATTGATCCTTTATTACTTGTTCTTACATACTCTGGGTTTCACCCAAACTGCACATTTGCTGTTCCGCATACCCAGAATTTCATGGCCAGTCTTTAGCATAGGTTCTCCGTCCTATAGTTGCAATACACTTTCTGCTCTCCTTTGAATCTTGGAATCCCTCTTCCCTTCAAGAGTCAGATCAAGTGCTATTTCCTGCATAAAATGTTTTCATCTCTCCCTAGTTATAAGCACTAGCTTTGAATTCACTTTCTGTATATTTTAGATTGACTTACCTGTGTGTGTTTCCCTCTAGTAGAACATATTAGTTGAAGCCAAAGACTCATTTTTGTCTGTGTATGGCTAGTTACTAGGACATTGTCTTGCAAGAATGAGTGCTTCATCAAATGGACAAGTAAGTGTATCCACTATGTTTACAAAGCAAGAGACAGAGAAGTTTTTGTCTTCTGGCCAAAATTACTCCACTTACTAATGTCAATGGAGGCAACATGATCTGTATACTTCTTCAAGGGAAATTCTTTAACCCTGAGATTGGAGAAAAGAAAAGGCAGCCAGGAAGTACATTGATTCCCTTGTCTCCCAGAAATCAAAACAAGATAGTCACATGGAAACAAAATTTGGTAAATGGCAGAGCTGAAACTCAAACTCCAAATCCAGTATTCTCTCCATCATACGAAAAAGGATCTGTTTAGTGTTAGCTCAAATGTAATATAAATTAAGGTGGGAACTGTTAAAATTGTGTCAACAGCAATAGACAATTATCATGGGCAGATGAACATATTCATTGCCTGGTATTTTATAATGTCTAAGAAATTGTTGGAAGCTCATAAGGGTGACCTTTTTGTCTCCCAGGCTATGAGGGCAAAGTGTAATTGTACCCATTCAACCCAACTTGAAGGTCTTTGAGTATGAACCCAATAGTGGGGTTGTTGAAGGGCCAGTTTATCATGAAGTTGACACATTAGATAATATATTTCTTCAGCCATCCCAATTCATAAAGACATCCAAAACATATAGACATCATGCTATAAGGAAGTAGATGGGCCCTCAACACTAAGAAAATCAAACCACCTTGACTTGTTTCAAAGAAATGATAGAAGTTAAATAGCTGTTTCTGGCCTCACCATTCCATTGAGACTATTACTTTTAAGAACTCATTTGCCCTCTGCATTCTGCAGAGACTGATGGTGGCAAAGGGAAGCAGGCAGCATATGTATATACTCAAAAAGCCTCTGGTCTAGTTGGGTGCAGAAGACCTGCATGGCCAAAGAACAATAAATTCTTTCATACTTCAAGGAATCCTTGATCTCATTGATGTGGGTTTTCCCTCCACTGGTAGAGAATGTAATCCACAATGTCTTCTCATCCTCTGAAACTTTCATCCACATCCATCCATAAGTCCTCCATATGGGCTTTCCCCAGTCAAGCTTCTTCTAGGTCTTTTGACATTTGATGGATCCCAGTGCACCACTCATGTTTATCCATATATCTTTCTTCATGACCAACTTGTCTCTTTTTCTAATTACAGGGAGAGACAGACAGACAGACAGACAGAGACAGAGAGAGACAGACAGACAGAGACAGAGATAGATAGAGACAAAGAGGGAGACAGAGAGAGAGAGACAGAGACAGAGACAGAGAGAGACAGAGAGAAAGAGAGAGAGACAGAGACAGAGAGATCCAGAGACAGAGATAGATAAAGACAAAGAGAAAGAGACAGAGAGGTGATAGACAAAGAGACAGAGACAGAGAGGTGAGAGAGACAGAAATAGATGGAGAGAGAGAGAGACAAAGAGGGAGGCAGAGAGAGATGGAGAGAGACAGACAGAAAGAGAGATGGAGACAGAGAGATAGACACAGAGACAGAAACAGAAACACAGACACAGAGAGACAGAGAGACAGAGAGGGAGGCAGAGAGAGAGATGGAGAGAGAAAGAAAAAGAGAGAGACAGACAGAGAAAGAAAGAGACAGGCAGATAGAAAGACAGAGACAGAGACATAGAGACACAGAGAGACAAGACAGAGAGGTGAGAGAGACGGAGATAGACATAGAGTCAGAGAGAGACAGAGACAGAGACAGAAAGAGGGAGCCCATTTTATAGATGAGGTAACTGAGGTAAACAGAGTAAAGTGACTTGCCCTGGGTCATACATCTAGAATGTATACCTGGCCAGATTTGAACTCAGGAAGAGGAATCTTTCAGAATCCAGGCTGTGTACTCTATCCACTGTCATTATTAGTATTAATTATTATCATCATTATTATGTTATCATTAGCTTAGTTGAGTCATTGTGTGAACTGGAAGATTTGAGGTGTTTACTGACAATTCACTTGAAGCTCTATGATGTCCCTCTTGTATAAGTCCCTCTGACAAAGTGATTTTTACATAATTAGACAAATTTAGGGTTAGAGGTGAGTGGGGGCAGTTAGGGTTAGGATTGGACTCACAGGGGTAGAAGCAGAGAGAGTCGGAGGGTAGATTCAGGAAAAAGGCTAGAGTTTGCCCTTGGCCACCCTTTTTAATTAGCCTGCAGAACAAAGACATGACCAAAATAATATCACAAAATGTGCTAAAATGCAGACATATTAAATACTGTACCATGATCATAAAACTGTGAAATGAAAGATAAAACTAATGATTAAATATCTACCATCCTGTACAGTAAAGTTAACATAGATGTAGCTCCTCTTCCCCTTCCCTTTCCCCTTCCCCATCCACTACATCTTGCTTTTATCACTGGTAATTTGTTGAAATTTCTTTCAGTATACTTTGTATAAAGTTAAATTCTTGTAATTTGAATTTATGTAAAGTGAGAGCTGTCTGTATTTGAAAGACTGGTGAAGTTATAAATCAACCAGAATTCTGCATCCTGAGTCTCTTTAAAATTATCAATTATTCTTAGTCCCCTAGTACTACATGTAGAACATTTGTATAAATAAAGACAGTGGGCATCCATCTTTGAACACAGATGATGACTGCTGTGCTAGATCAATCTGGAGTCAGGAAGACCAGAGGGCAAGCTCTGTACTCAGACATTCATTAAGTGTGTGACAATGGGCAAATTTTTTCACCTTTGTCTTTTTCAGCTTCCTCAGCTTAAAAGGAAGGTCAGAATTCCATCCTATCTCCCAGAGTTGTTGGGAGGATCCAATGAAATAAGATTTATAAAGCACTTAGCAGAATGCTAAATAGTGTACTAGTACTAGGACTAGTAAGTAGTCACTACATGCTCATCAAAATCTCTTAAAAATTAAAATAATAGTTTCTTAATGATACGATTCAGTGTACACTAGATATCACTTTTTAGAACTATCTACCACATATACTAAGAAAGGCTATTTTGATTGCTGTCAATCATTTTCATTTTACTACCTCTATTCTGGATATAGTGGTATTAAAACTAAGATATAGTGGTGTTAAAAATACAATCTAGATGACAAATTAAAATGTAAGGAAAGAATTTCTACTCAACATTGCCACTTCATCATAGAGTTTGAAGTGAATTTTTATTTGGCTTTCTTGATTTTCTTTCATTTTGTAGAAGAGAAGACTGACCTTGAAATCTGGATGACCTGCATTTGAATTTCATTTCTGACAATTATCTGTGTGATTCTGAGCAAGAAACAGCCTCTCTGAGTTTTATTGTCCCTCTCTTTAAGATGGTGACAATAATGGCGTCAACTCCAAATGATTATTTTGATTATCCCAGGAAACAGTGTTGAGCAATTAATGAATTTTAAAGCCAAATAAATGTTAGCTATTACAAATAATTTTATGGGTATGGGAGGTGAGGAAATATCTTGATGACAGAGTTGTTTTAAACACATTACTGCCAATCATGAGTTGCATGATCAGACACCATTGTTTAACTCAGCAAGTCATGTCTTACCATCTATGTCTTTTGATGAAAAGAAAACATTATGAGCTTGTATCTTATTTCTGCCAATTGACATGGCCTAATGAAATATCAGATTTTATACGCATTATTTTGTTTTCACTGCTTTTCCTCTCACCAGATTTACTGACACATTATGCTATCTGTACCTTAGCTACCACTTTTACAAGAATTTAAAGTCAAGGAGACTTGTCTACCTTCACCAATTATTTATCTAAGCCTTCATATTAGAATACTCTTCTTCCTCTGCTCACTATCTTAGAATTCCTAGTTTCCTTTGAGTTTCAGTCAAATGATGGTTCCTATATAAGGCCTTTCTCAATTTATTGACTTTGCTGTTGATCCCATCTCTAATTCCTTCAGATTTACTTTGTATGTGCATGTGCACTCCCCCACACACACATATAGTATAGAAATTATATATACACAAATTATACATATACATTAGATGTACACACATTTCTATATGTATATACATGTGTGTATGTGAGTATATGTACACATACATATACAATATCTATCACAATCTCTATTTTTAGGTGCATTTCAGGTACTTTAAAATGCTTTTGAAATGGAATGGAAAAGAACTCAACTCAGGAGGGATTGGAATGCCAAGGAAAATAGCAGTGACTTTCAAAAATAATCTTGTAAATGATCTTGGGGGCTATTGTTATTCTAAAGTTTAAAACTCCTCTTTTCCCCTCAAGATAGACCATCCTTCCTTTAAAATCATTCTAAAAATTACACTATCTCAAAGTGGAATGGGCAATCTTGGGAAATTATGGGCTCCCCCTAACTGGAAATCTTCAAGCTAAGGCTGGATGGGCACTTGTCAAATACATTGTTCAGGTTATATATTGAATAAGTGCTATAATAAGCCCTTCCTATTATGTTATATTAACATCCCTAATCTTCCTAAACTATATAATATATATATATATATTTCTATAGTTCTGTGTGTGTGCGCACATGCACACACACACACAAAGTAAATCTAAAGGAATTGGAGGTGGGAACAACAACAGAGAAAAATCAGGTAAATTCAGAAAGATCCTGTGTAATAGCTGTTCTCAATTCTGGCCCACCACCAATACTTTCCAGCTCTGAAAAAATAGATCTTTAAAAAAATTTCTTCCTTCCTTCCTTTCTCCATTCTCCCATTACATCAGTAAAATTATAAGATCCTAAAATTTAGAATACAAAATGGAGCTTAGGAATGAACTAGGTCCAATCCAAGATTTGGACAAAGAAACCCAGAGGTATGACTCAATTTAGATTATGAGCTGGTCCTCAGAGGCCAACTAGTCCATCTCCCTGATTTTAGATATCAGGAAACTAAGAGAAATGATTGATCCAAGGTCATATAAGGGGCAAGCTATGGATCCAGGAAGTCAGCTGTTTTCCACTATACACTACTACCCAGTTTCATTGTCTCCAAAAATAATATTTTTTTCTACTGAATCATGATGCCTCAGCTGTTGCTGCTCCCTAAATTTGGAATGTGGTTGCTGGGTCCCATCATTGTTGAAAAATCAAAGACAATTTCCTCTCGAGTTGAAAAATAATGATTTCTAAAGAAAAAAAAACAAAAACAAAAAACAATCATCTCCCTAAGAAAAATCAAGACTAGCTTTCAAGAGAGCAGATCAGAACAGAAGCAAAAACTGGACAGAGATTCAGTAAGCTCTAGGCAAGGGCTAAAAATGGCTGTGAAAATACTTAATTTTGACTTTTCAAAAATTAAATACGTGCCTGTAGAATTTTCTGGCAACAGAAGAATTATATACTTAAAAAAAAAGCAGTGTTAGAACTCTGCCTTTGAATGGCTATCATGTTCCGCACACAACTTGCATTTTATAAATAAATGCCTATTGATTTGGATTAACAATATTTCTTCTTAGTTTCTCACACTGGTGTCTCAGTACATAGAACTATGAGCCTCATGTCAGGCAAACCTGAGTTCAGATCCATCCTAAGACACTTACTTGTTACATGAACCTGGGCAAATCACCTCACATCTTTCTGCCTCAGTTTTCTCAACTGTAAAATGTAGATCATAGTGTGTCTGCCTCACAGGATCAGTGTGAGAATCACATAAGATAATACTTGAAAAGTGCTTACACAGTGCCTGACATACAGTGGGTGCTTAATAAATGCTTGTTCCTTCCCTAGATAGACTTTGCCTAACCCTGGTCCAAGATTTGCTACTGAATTGGTCCATGATTCTTAAAAGCTATGTGACACACATGATATAGGCACATTGTCTTATATTGTCTGGCCTCAGTTTCTCCATCTGTGCCAGACTCAGTTCCTTTTAATATCTCTTCCAGCTCCAAACCAATGACTCCACAATCCTATTACAGAAAAATACTACCCTGCTCAACTGAGAGTAGTGGGCCTTGCTGTAAACGGAAAAGTGAGTGATATTTACTAACTAAGGCAATATCTATGACCTGAACCTGTGGAAAATCAATAAACAATAGTGATTCACCTAGGCCTGCTTGGGGAATCTGCTCATTTCTGAAGACTTTATTTCAGCCTCCCTGCAGACAGAAACATCCTTAAATCTCACCAGTGTAGTTCAGGAGGAATGAAATCTATAATTTCACTGTAGGGAAGGAGATAGAAATCAGCTTTTCAATTGTGGGCCTGAGCCCCGGCAGTCAATAACCAAACTTACCTTCCAGAGCTTAATACAATATTATCAGCAGCTCATGATGGGGAGGAGGGCACAGCAATAGGGAGTGTACAGAGAAGACACTGTCGGGCAATTTGATGTATCCATCTAAGCTAGAAAGGTATCAGAGGAGCAGTGGGAGAGAGAAAAGGTATTCTAAATGATTTCATCAGGAAAGAGCCTAAAAGCAAAAAGAAAACAAACAAATCAGAATTATAGATTATAAGAGGCCAAAGCATCAAATAATTGTAAATGATTCTAAGCATCCATTACTCCTGGTGAGCACCTGGGACTATTTAGACTATTTGGAAAATTAAAGTCGTTTCTGGCTAAAATGGATAATTTATATGTAACTGGACTGGGTAAACACCTGCATGGTATTATTTGAATTGCACCAGAAACTTCCTCCCTTAACCTAAACTTTCCCTATCCCCTCTCCCCATTTATCTGCCTCTAATGCCTTCCCATTAATCATCCATTTGGGGGGAGGGGGGTGTCTAGTATTGAAGACAGCCTATTATAGACAGTTACCATTGTTATCCAAGAGGGGTAAGATGTGAAGTTTTATGTCTATACGTTCTACCAGGGCCTGAACACTGAGGAAATAAGATATAGAACTTGTAATTTGGGGTTCTAGAGAAGAAAGGAGAAGTCCAAAACTAGATACAGTGAATTGGAAACCCAGCACAATGTGTGGGGACAAAAGTGGAGGAGGGATGAGTGAATATGATTTTGTAGGGAAAGAGTAGATGGGAAGGGGAGAAGGTAGAGTGAAAGAGGGCTCTCTTCAACCATCAGCAAGAGATCCGGAGTGCCCAGGGAGGAGAATGGATTGAGAACCATAAGAAAGGCAAACAGGGGGCAGCTAGGTGGCACAGTGGTTAGGGCACAAGCCCTGAAGTCAGGAGGACTTGAGTTCAAATTTGATCTCAGACACTTAACACTTCCTGGATGTGTGACCCTGAGCAAGTCACTTAACCCCAATTGTCTCAGAAAAAAAAAAGAAAGAAAGAAAGAAAAAAAAAAGAAAGGCAGACAACTCAAAACAGAGGAATCAAAGGAGCAATATAATCAATGGGAACTTCGCAATTTTTCCTAGATCTAGCCTTGTTTGCTCAATGTTGACACTTCATTGGATTCCTTCACTGGTACAAATCTCATCTCTTTGACAAGTGTTCATACTGTATGATTCTTGGCCTTATTTTATTTCTTTAAAAAACTTTTATTGAGTCTTTTTCTATTTGACACTGATATGTCCCAGAGACTAGATTTGTTTGGCTTACTTTTATTTACCTCTTACCAAGGGGAGAATCCTATAATTTCTTTATAAGAAGGTAAGGGAATAAACATTTATTAAGTACCTACTATGTCCTTACAATACAGAAGTATCTTGCAAATAATATCTCATTTGATGTTCAAAACAGACCTGGGAGGTAAGTATTATCATAATTCTAATTCTGTGGTCAAGGTTAGATTAAGCGAATTGTCCAGGGTTATACAGTTGATTAAATGTCCAAAGATGGATTTGAAATCAGATTGTCCTGTTGGAATAAAGTATAATTGGATAAAGCAAATTTAACAAATGACTGAGTCCTCCAACATTTGACTCATTCTGGTCCTCTCTGCTAAGTGTGAGGCACTATTACACACCATTGCAGAGTAGGAAGGATGAAGAGAGCATTTAACATTGCCCCTTCATTTTATTGCTAAGAAAACGGAACCTCAGAGGGGGAAATGATTTATCCAAGATCACCTATGTAGAAAAAGGCAGAAGCAAAATTCAAATTGAGTTCCACCTAGAGGTAGAGCAGTGGATAGCATGCTAGACCTGGAGTCAGAGAGAATTGAGTACAAATTTAGCTTCTGGCTAACTGGGTGATCTTGAGCAAGTCAGTTAGCCTCTACCTGCCTTTGTTTCCTCTTCTATAAAATGGGGAGAATAAAACGTGGACTTTTGCAAGGATCAAGTGAGAACATATTTGTAGAATGCTTTGCAAGTGGTAAAGGTCTATAGAAATACACCCTATTAGGTCTTCTCATGCCAAATGTAATGCTCTTTCCAATGCATCCAACCTGAGGTCAGAAAGAAGTGGCCCAATTATTCTCATTGATTTGTCCTCTGATTTTTATATCAAATATCTCTGGATATAATTTTTGCTCAGGGGAGTCAGATTTCAAAATGGTACTTGGGAAGAATACATAATAAAAATGCCTCAGGACTGTATTTTCAATTTAGTAGATTTTTTAATAGGTTTTAAAGTTTAGCTGCTGCCAAGATCTGTTTGTGGGACTAAAAAGAGCTTTGTGGGAGAATCCTCAGTTGGTACTGAAAGCAAGGAACCCTTGTTTAAAAGAAGAGAACTTTTTTTTAACCTGGTGATACCCAAGGGAGTGGGTAACAGAGAAAAAGGGAAGGTTACTAAGGCAGCCCAATGACCCACTAGGATGAGGGCTGATTCCTCCAAAGTGTGATAGCCCAACCAGTCCCTTAGCCAGGGACAGGGCTAGCACCTTTAGTGTAGTCTTAGGAAAACAACGAACCAGAGTCCTTACCAAATGGTCTTAAGAACAAGGGTCTTTAGGTGATAACTAGAAGAAGGAACCAACAGCCTTCTAAATCCCCTGGGGTCCAAACTTCTGGAAAACTCAGGTTAGTCTTGGGATCCAAGGCAGCTCATTAGTCCAAGCTGTTTCAGAAGAAAGTGAGGGAATCCTCTTTGGGTGCAGTGAATTGGTTTCCAAATCCTATCTCACCAACTGAGGGCCACTGGAAGAAATTAGGTCTGGAAATCTATAGACATAGAAGATTCAGATACAGGGGATTTAAGTAAAAAGGAAGAACAGGGGTTTGGGAAAAAGATAGAGAGAGCCTTGGCATGGAGTCAGAGAATCTGGGTTCCATTGTGACTATGGAAAAGTCATTCCACATATGTGGGTCTCAATTTTCTCAACTACAAAATGAGATAGTTAGACGATGGCTTCTAAGGTCTCTCCCACCTCTAGATCCTTTTAGGATAGAGAACAATAGCTACGGGGAGATGAGAAATGTTTCATTATGGTCTTTGCATCTTCAGAATCTAGGACAAAGTCTGTTGATTGGTTGTTCAATCAACCTTGGAAAGAATAGGCCAGGAAAAGCAAAGGATTGTCAGAACTGCAACAGTGATGTCCAAGTTTAAGGTCTTGAGCACCAATAAATACTGGGTACAGAAAACTAGATCATCTCTACATCTCTCCAAGATCATTCAAGACAGTATTTTGGCTACATTGCAAATAACCTAAATCAGAAAATATAGCATTCCATGATCAGAGAAAGAATAAACAGCCATCACAAGAACAGAGGATTTACTTTTTGTTTGAAATTTTCTTTTTTTTTCAATTTTAACTTATTATTTAAAGTTTTAAATTCCAAATTCTATCCCTTTCTCCCTTCTTCCTCTCCCTCACTCCTGGAGTATGCAATCAGACATAGATTATCCATGTGAAATTTTGCAAACCATTTCTACATTAGTCATTTTGTGCATGAATTCTTGAAGAAAAGAAAAAATGAAAATGAAAAATTGCATGCTTCAGTCTTTATTCAGTCAATATCACTTCTCTCTCTGGTGGCAGATAGTATGTTTCATTAGTCTTTTGGGATTGTCTTGTACTATTTTGTTGCTGAAAAAGCCAAGTCATTCACAGTTCTTCACTGACCAATCTTGTTATTGTGTGCAGCATTCTCCTGATTCTGTTCACTTCGTTATGCATCAGTTCATGTAAGTCCTTCCAGATTTTTCTGAAATTGTGTTTGTCATTTCTTATAGCATAATAATATTCCATTACAGTCACATGCCATAACTTTTTAAGTCATTCTCCAACTGATGGTCATCTCTTCCATTTCCAGTTCTTAGCCATCAAGGTATTTCTGCTGTACCATGCAACATGTAGGGATTTTTAATTATGAAAGAGACTTCAAATATACAAAATCCTCCATCAACAATCATTTATTAAATGTCTAGAGAGGTTTATAGAGAATTCAGTTAAAAACCTGCTCCAAGTGCCTTGAGAAACCCTAGAAAAGTCACTTAACCCCTCTTGAATTTTTTCTATTGTAAAATGATTATCATAATAGTAGCAACTACCTTAAGAGTTGCTGTAAAACTCAAGCTATGGCAAGCTAAAAAATACGATTAGAAATGTCTACTGCCATTACTATTTTCCACATAGTTAAAGGGAAGAGTCAGCAGAATGATTTAGCCATTATCTCCAATTTCATGGCCCTAATACCTCAAGGTGTGGTTTCCCATCTCTGTGCCTTTGTCACCCAATAGTGATTTCAATACTCAAGATCAATTCTGTATAAAGAGAGAATTCGCCTGACCAGCCACCTTTTCAGTCTATCTGACAAATCGAGTGAATTTGTATCAATTAATTTTGTATTGGAAAAATCTATAGAAAAAAAAAAAAGCACCTTGCAGAGTGTGTTCTGAAGAAAAAAAAAACTAGCTGTTGAATAAGGAATCACAAATAGGAAAAGAATTATTATATAAGGGTGATTCCCATTGCCTAGTTAACTTGTTTTCATGAACTCTATGCTTACAGTGATCTTATTGCTGTTGTATCCACATTATTCGATCATCCCTCATGTCTGGACAATACTCTTTATCTCTGACTCTTAGGCTTCCTGGTTACTTTCCCATCTCCAATTCAAGCACCTCCTTCTTCAGGAGATTTTTGCTGATCCTCCCATCTTCTAAAGCCCTAAAGTTGCTTTTTACTTACTTTATATATAACACATAAATATCACATGCTGGATATGTATGTACATACATACATTGCATCATATATGGTGAAGTGAGATCATATATATAAAGGATTTGGCTAATCATTAGAGTGTTCAATAAATGTTGGCAAGATATCTATATCTATAGATATGTAGTGAGATATCTATATATTTATATAAGTATAGTCTATATATTTACGTATAAATATATAGATATCTCACTTTCATGTGTACATGTTGAGTTCCCTAACAGGATATAAGTTTCTTGATGGCAAATAAGAATCATTAAACTTTTGGTTTTTCACCACCACCCATCCCAACCTGGCTTTTAATAAATGGTCATTGAGTGACTTATTATTTTATAATAAAGCATAATAACTAGGGCATGGTGAATATAGGAGGATGGCTTTAGGGGAGGGGAAAAGCTAAGTTTAAGTCCTGCTTCTAACACATACTAGCTAGATGACCATGAAGCGGTGGTTTAACCTCTCAATGTACTGGGCAATACTCTATAACTAGAAGCTACAAATAAGATGCTGCTAAGCATCAGTGAAGGGAGTTTCCATATTGATAGCTCTTTACACTAATAAAATCATAAATAATTTTTTAAATGTTTCATTTTATATAAGAGATTCTTGAAACCATGAATAAATCCATTTTTTCATAAATTCAATTTGCTATTTTAAGAGAGTCCATGGTGAATCCTTTTGCCAAGTAAAAACTCCCTAACTGCTCTTCCACACTCCCAAAAGGTAGAAGACATTATTAATTCTTTATTATGCTAAATTATTATTTTATATTATTATTTATATATAATGTTATTATTCTATATTACATTGTTGATTAAATTATTGTTTGCTATTATCATATCAATAAACAATTATTACATTAGAATAGAGGGTTTTTCCACCCTTTGTTACCTCATTTAGGACCATCCTCATAGATCATTCAGATCATTTCTGAAAGACAAGGCTGATAGATGAGATTGCCCTAATCCTTTGAAAACATTTTTCTCAATCTTGGCTGGGACTCCCCTAAACTAGAGTACCTTACTTTTGGTTAAATTGTAAACAAAATCTAATCTAGGTGCATTCCAGTACCAAAACATTGTGTACCCTTCTAATAGAGTCAGAAGGACTCAGTTTACAAAGAAGAAAATCAAGTAGCCTGAATGGAGATGAATTTCTTTGTTCAGATAGCTAGAGAAATCTGAGTCTTATGGTCACATCATATACTCAGCAGGAGGAAATGAAGATTTTTAGCCCATTTCTTCATTTGAAAGTCCACCCCTCATTAATTGTTCCCCAATCAGGGATGATTTTTCACCTGTTAGGGCCCTCCCCTTTTCTAAAGTTATTGAAGCATCCAGCACTCTCCATGTGGGATCTTGTGTTACTGAGAGACAACTGGCCATAAATTTATTGATTATTTTTTAGCCTACTCAATAATTGATAATCAATTATCTCCAGCTTTTTATTCATCACACAGATACATATGATCAAGGTAATAACTAGATTTGTGATTTTTCCTTCTGTTACATAATATCCTCAGCTATGACTTAGTAATGTGGTGGACAGGATTATGGGGATCATGAATAAAACAATCACTAACAAAAAGAGGAACCCAAATCCCCAGCCTGGCTTGCCATGTGACAACGACTTTGGGAAAGGCTGTACAGAGTAGAGATGAAATGTAAAATACCTAATCAGAAGTACTATAAACTGTTTTATTTTACAATGAGATTTAAATAGTAGCCTCCAAAAAGATTTTCTCTGTATTTAGAAATGTTACTCAATCTTATTTTAAGTTATTCTGTCAATACTATGTCTTTTGTGTCTTCAGCATTTCTTTGGTTAATAGGAAATAAATACTAGTCTCATACCTAATTCTTAGTACACATGGAGTACTTTTTTTACTTCCCATTTTAGTAAGATATAGAGTGAGCCAAAATCTAATCCTTAAACAATTTTTCCCAAATGTACTATGATACGGGTTATAATAAGTTAAAAAGTTCTTGAGCAAGGGGTACATAGTACTATTACTCCTTCCCATTAGAGGCCCAAACTGAACCTTTTCTGAATTGCACACATGAGTTCAGAGCAGAGAGAACTTTTCATGGAGAGAAATGGGCACAGTACCATAGTCCTATGAGTCTAGCAGTACTTCTCAATGTTATAAAAATATTTTACTTGGGTTATTATATGGTAATAAAAGATGGAGCCATCTCCAATAACACAAATAATAAATTCTGTGAAATGTGTCATTGTAGGAATTCATATAATTTTAAGTTATTTTATGTAAAATATGGTCATTGATTCTAACCTAATGGAAATATGCAATGAAAATTCAAATAATGTGACTAGATCATGGGGTTCTTTTTCACATTAATAAAGACCTGATCACATATAAGGCGATGGAAAGACATACAGTGGGTATGAGCAGGTGATGACAGAGAACCAATTTTACTACAATTATGTCACTGGATTTCTGGATACTCCTCTTCTGACAATCTGTCCTTAATGCATTCACAAGAAAAGGGGAGATTAATTAGTGGGTGACTCCTGTTGCAAATTTAGGGGAAGACATGGGCAAGAATCCAACAGGTATGAATGGATTGCCTTTTGTATCATTAGAAGGAACTTGCAGATGAAGAGATCTCTGATTCATCTGAATATATTTGTGTCAACTTATCTATATACATGCTGCCCATTCCTGTGCAATGTAAGCTCTTTATTATATCTCATTCTCTTTCACACACCCCTTAGTCCAGTTAAAATAACTTGATTATTCTTTAAAGAAAAAATGGCACTTCATTTTCCTTCTCCATCACTTTATGCTGGTTTTTAACAACAATTTTACTCACAGAATCTCTAATCTCCTTTAAAACACAGCACCTTCTTTTGCATAATGCCTTTCCTGATGTTCAGAGTTCCTAATGCCTTCTCCCTAGAAATCAGTTTGTCTCTACTTTGTATTTACTTGCCGGTAGTAGATAGCTGATCAAATGACTTACTGCAGCACAATTGGCAAAACTGCAGAATGTAAAAAGGTAGGCAGCAGAAACAAAAAGGTGTTGAGATCTAAAAGGAAGGGCAAACAAGCAACCCTCAATGAGGAGTGAAAAAGTCATCAGTCAAACTTTATAGAATCAGAAACTGGTAAGCCATGGGTGGGTCAGCCCAAAGTTTGCCCCCTCCTCTAATGGTCTTTTAAAAGTGAGATAAACTAAGAATTTGGCAAGAGAAGGCTCTGGCCATAGAGAAAGAGCCAGCCCTGGTCCCTAGACCTAGAATTTAACTCTAGAGAATAGTCCTGGTAAGCTGAGCTGAGTTACCTGACCAGTAAAGACTCTATGCTCTGGGCAGCAACATAATGACATCCAAAAATGAAAGACACAATAGTTTTAGTACAATGGGGGTTTCTCCCACAATGTGAAATAAAAACTTCTTGAGGGGAGTATGTTTTACTTTTTTTTGTATCCTGATCACTTAACACAGTATCTGAAACATAGTATTTAATAAATGCTTCTTTATTGATCTTTGTATCACTCTAGTAACTTTGTCCATAATGGGTGTTTAACAAATATTTGTTGGATTGGATTGATATCTGGTCTGTAAATTCTATTTTCCCTTCATCTCCTTTGCCTTGAGGGATATCTACCAGGAGGATCAGTGTTGAGGTGCTAAATAATAATGCCCTGCCCCCAGCAAAGTAAAAAACTCACTTGGAGTATCTTAGATTAAATCAATCACCTACAGCACCAAAACCAATCATAAACAGATTGCAGTGCTCGCTCTGTAGCATAAATATGGTGTGGGGGCGGGGGGGGGGCGGGTAGATATCAGATCTGTGATACTATGATCTAGAACTAGATTATGATCTAGAACTAGATTTCTGTCCCCTGGAATCTTACATGTCCTACAACCAGTTACATTTCATGATATTAACTTACAATGTATATTAAGCAGACATAACAGTCCATCAAATCAAACCTCAGATAAACAAAGAATTCCGTAAAGAGGTGGAATTCAGGACTTTCTGGAGATACTTAGATCAACTTTACTAACATTAAATTGTTACAAACCTATTAATTTGGTGCCAAATAAAATATTTAGAAATTGTTTCAAACTTAAGCACAATCTAATAGCCCTGTTGGCTGGCTTAGGAGAACACAGGGTGCAGGTTCCATGAGGGTCAGGCTGTCCTTAAACTCCCCAAAATAATCATTTTAGGGTGAGCTGACCAAAATCCTCTTGTTCTGTTAAGTGGCCATCTCTTTCTCAAGTAAATAATCAGCAGAAGCAAGACCTGCCATCTTTCCTGACATTGAGTCTGTGGAATTTTTAGCTCTCGGATTCTTTCTGGAAAGACTTTGACAGGGGGATTAAAACACTCTCCTGTTCTTCCCCAAGGCCCTTTCACCTGGCTTGTCCAAAGTGCTTCCCAAATATTCCGGTATTTATCCCTAAGACAGCTCCAGAACAAGAGCCATTCTTGTTATTTCCAGAGCTATAATTCCATTTTATCCCATTCCACTAGCATTTATTAAGCATTTGCCATTTATCTGACACATATAGAGACAAACACGAAACATAACTTGCAGAAAAACAAGTGTAAAATATATGCAATGTAAATTCAAAATAATTAGGAAAGCTCAGGAAGAGCCTTAACAACTGGAAATATCAGGCCAGAACCAATGTCTCAATGGCACTTAAGCTGAGAGCTGAAGGGTGATAGAGATTCCAAGACATAGAGACTTAAGAAGAAAAAAAAAAACATTCAAACTAAAGGGGAGAGCTTACAGAAAAGCAAGGAAGCAAGAGGGCTAATTCATGAATGGGGAGGCAACATGACCTTGAGTTTGAATGTTGGTTCTACTATCACCTGTGTGATCATAGACTACTCAGTCTCTACATTGCTTGACACAATGTCTGGCATAGCAGGTGTATATTGATTAGCTGACTGACTGCCTCAATTCCTTTATCTGTAAAAATAAAAGGGTTAAACTAGACAATAAAGTCCTTTCCAGTTATGATCCTGTGAAATTGGCCAGTTTACCTGGAACATAGAATGTTTGAGGGGAAGCAATATGGAATTAGACTGGAAAAATAGGTCAGAACTAGAGGTAAAGAGTTTTATGTGCCAGAAAAAAAAGAGTCTATCTTCTCCTCCACTCTGCCCCCAATGCTATAGGAAGCTTCTTAAGTGCAGGACTGAAATGATCTGAATTGTGCTTCAGAACTACCATTTGACATCTCTCTAGAAAAATCTGAAAAAGGAAAGGCAGAGAACTGGACCTCAAACCCTCAAGTCATCCTGGACTATACAGAAAACCCAGCTCAGATAATTCTGATTGTCAAACATGGCTTCCACTTGTCTACAAATAGCAAAGAGTGGGATATAGCCAAGATTTTTCATTTCTTTTGTTCATACAGAGCAAAGCCCTGAAGAAGGCATCCCCAATGCCTGGAATTTTCTTCCTCCTTACCCTTGCCTCCTGCCCTCCGTCAAGACTCATTTAAAATCCTACCTTCAGCAGGAAGACTTTCCCATCAATGCTAATGCCCTCCCTTTGAGTTGACTTCTCATTTCCACTGTATCTATCTTGCATGTACCTAATTTGCTTCTTGTCTCCCCATTAGAGTGTAAGGCCTTTGAGCAAAGGGGCTTTGCTTTTCTTGGTACCCCAGTATTTAGCACAGTGCCTGATTATATATATATATATATACATATATACATACATACACATATATGTATGTATATTAGGTAGTTAATAAATGCTTGTTGACTGACAGATTTACTTCATAGAGAGGTAGAAAATCTTTTATGTTTATAGAAATGGTACAAGATACTGCTCTAAATTATGAGGCTTTTTCTAATCCTCCTCAGTTCTTAGTGTTGCCCCTTCCACTAATAACAACCAAAAATATATTATTATGCATACTTTATATTTACATATCCATTTACACATTATTTTTTCCTTATGATGAAACATAGGATAGTAGATAGATTACTGGACTTAGATAAAGGAAGAAATGAATTTAAATTCTAACCCAAATACCTTGTGTTTCTCAGAAAGTCCCTGAACCACTGTGTGCCTCTGTTTCCTCATCTGTAAAATGAGGGCATTGAATTTGATGACCTCTGATCCCTTCTAACTCTAAATCTATGCTCCTATGTTGGCATTGGTGCCTCATAAAGGCAGAATTAGGTAGACAGAAAAATGTTGTGACCAAAAAAAAAAGGGAACTGGAAGAAAATAGAATATTTATTCACTAAGGCATAGACTTATTGTATTTAAGAACCTTATCCATGTGGAGCACTGTTCTGTGTGCTGGAAAGCAGGTCATGTATTCCCTTGGCTTCAAGGAGTTCACAGACCACCCACTCTCCCCTTTATTGTGAGCAATCTTAGACACTGTTAGTACCTATGGAACTTGGGTTTCCATAAGCTTCCTCTGGAAGTTTTTCTCTCAAAATTTCTGTCACTTATTTTTGTTTGTTCACTTTTATTAACTTGAAGAAAGCAGCAGGGGAGTCGAAGGATGAGTAGAGGGTGAAGTTGTGACTGGGAAAGGTAAACAAGGGATGTGGGCAGACCCTGAACGATGGGGCACTCTCTTTGGGAGGATGAGATGATAGAAAGAGGGGAGGCAGTAAGAGATACAGGGCAGATTATCAGAGAAAGGAATGTCTAGAGACACAGGGACAGCACTTGTGGCAGTATTGCCCCCTGAGTCAGGATTTGACAAGAGGGAGCTTATTAAATCAGACCGAAACTCTCCTCTCTCCAGAGCTCTTTTCAGATTTCCCTCTTAGGCTATCAGGTCTTTTGCCTGAGAGTGTCTCTAGAGGAGCGGGCTCAATTCTGAGCACTTCACTTTAAGAAAGACATTGATAAACTGGAGATTATTCAGAGGTAGGCAGCCAAGACATTGATGGGCCCTGAGCTCATGACATAGGAAGATCAGATGAAGATGTTTAGAAAGCCCAACTTGTGGAAGTGAGGTCCCAGAGGGCAGAATCAAGAGCAGTGGGAGATGAACTGAGACAAAGTTAGACATGACTCTTTCATTCATTTAATTTATTTGGACGGAGAAGGTTCACACATGAGTGGGAAACTCACATTACAAGACAGTTTGCAATAAATGCCAAAGTAGTGGTATCGACCAAAGCTATGGGAATGAAGAAGAAGGAGAAACCATATTGACTGCAATAGTCATCTGGGGTCAGAGGAGGCACTTAATAAATGTTTGTTGACTGAGTGCTTCACAGAGGAGATGAGACTTCTATTTTAAAGCATAAAGCATTTTAAAGCATAGGTAGAATTTAGATAAATAGAAAAGAAGACCAGGGGAATAACTCAAAGCAAGGTCTAGATGTGGGAAAGCACTGGTATTTAATGATTTGTATTTTGATTAGATGGAACAGAATAGAGAATTCATGTAGTGAGGCAATGGGAAATATAGGTAGGGATTAGACCTCTGACTTCATTGCTATAGGGACATTGTAGGTAAGAAAATCCTTCCCATCAGTGCAGATTGGCACCTTCTCTACAAGTAAGACTTTTAGAGAATTGCCTAGAATATTGAGATGAAATGAATTGCTCAGGGTCACAAAATCAGAATTTGGCAGAGACAAGGATTGTACCCAAGTTTTTCTACTATCAAAGCCAGCTCTCTATCCATTATGCAACATTTTCCTCTGATGGGGCAAGGGAAAAAAAAGATATTGTGATTTTTCTAATAGGGATGGAAAATTAGGTTAAGAGTGGTAAGGTAATAAGAACTAGTATGGGTACTTGCTTCATGTATATTGACAAAATGGCACACACACTCATGTTTTTTTCATATTAATGAAGAACACAAAGCAACAGAAAGAAATTACCAGCCTTTAGATGGCCCAGAATAGTCATGATCCTTCTATTTGACTCATTCTGGTGTGGAACCTTTGGAATACTCTCAACCACCCAGTGGTGGAAGATTGCTCGACAGAGATCTTGACATACATTGAAACTAAGGAATCATCCCTTTGGGTTGGGTGGCTTAAAGTATTTAGGCAAAGGATCACATGGAATGAAGGTTTGATTTCAGCTCAGCTTGGCCATGATAGTATTTCCACTCAGATCAAGTACTAGGCATATTCCCAGGGCTCCAGTAATACATGCAAGCTCATGTATTCGCCCACCCTGAATAGTTTTCACAATATTATTCTGAAATTATTCTATAACATATCATTTTGATCATGCCCTAAGTCCTCATCAAACAACTCACTTGTGACATTTGCAGATTCCCTTCTGCTGCCCTCCAATTTGTTTTTATAACCCTTGAAAGAAAAACATAAGATTCAAATATATAGCTAAAACTTCCATCCCATCCTCAAAGAAAAAATACCAATTTTTCAGTTACTGCCCAACTCTGGGTTTTTACGAAATTATTGATTTTTCTTGTTAAATTATTAGTAAGTCAGATTATTAGTCTGATGAACTTCAGACCCATATTTTCTGTTATTTTAGGCCACTTGGAGACCTTAAAAGAACTCTATTGCAAATGTTAGATTTCCTTCCTTCCCGATATCCAACAAAGTATGCTGGAGAGAGAACTTAACAGCATGAAGGAATCCTTCAAAAAGTTAAAATATGTCATTAATATAACACCTGGTGATTTAGCTATAAAGGAAAGGAGTTGAAATATTGTCAATTAGATGAATATCAAGTGAATCTAAAGGGAAGCTGGGCAGGGGAGAGAAAGTGTATATTATCCACAAAGAGAAATCATGAGACTCAAACTGTTTAGAGCAAACTAAATAGCAAAACATATTAGCTATGTATGGCCATTGGTCATAAACTATTATTTACTACCTTTAAGAAATTCTCAAGAAAAAAGTTCTTTATATCAACTCCAGAAGGCCCACCAGTCACAATAAGTGGCGTGATTTATACAGCCATAGTTATGGAATATGATGTGCCTCACAGAATCCAAGGGATTTGTCCACAGGAATAACAATCCAATCACTGAAACTTCACTTGGAGACAAGGAGAATAGTAAAGAATGGTTTCCCAAACTAGTGTGGAAGAAATTAGGGCTTGACCCATACCTAACACCACATACCAAGATAAGATCTAAATGGGTTCATGATCTAGATATAAAGAGGGACTTTGTAAGCAAGTTAGAGGAACGTAATATAGTTTATCTCTCAGACCTGTGGAGGTGGAACAAATTTATGTCCAAAGAAGACTTGGAACTCCTAATTGAACACCAGATGGATAATTTTGACTATATTAAGTTAAAAAGTTTCTGTACAAACAAAACAAATGCAGACAAGATTAGGAGGGAAGCATCTAATTGGGAAATCATCTTTACATTTAATGGTTCTGATAAAGGCCTCATTTCTAAAATATATAGAGAATTGTCTCATATATATAAGAATTCAAGCCACTCTTCAATAGATAAGTGGTCAAGGGATATGAACAGACAATTTTCAGATGATGAAATTAAAACCATCTCTAGTCATATGAAAAGTTGCTCCAAATCACTATTGATCAGAGAAATGCAAATTAAGACAACTCTGAGATACCACTACACACCTGTCAGATTGGCTAAAATGACAGGAAAAGATAACGATGAATGTTGGAGGGGATGTGGGAGGGCTGGGACACTAATACATTGTTGGTGGGACTGTGAACGGATCCAACCATTCTGGAGAGCAATTTGGAGCTATGCTCAAAAAGTTGTCAAACTGTGCATACCCTTTGACCCAGCAGTGTTTCTACGGGGCCTATATCCCAAAGAGATCTTAGAGGAGGGAAAGGGACCCACATGTGCAAGAATGTTTGTGGCAGCCCTTTTTGTAGTGGCTAGAAACTGGAAACTGAAGGGATGCCCATCAATTGGAGAGTGGCTGAATAAATTATGGTATATGAATGTTATGGAATATTATTGTTCTGTAAGAAACGACCAGCAGGACGATTTCAGAGAGGCCTGGAGAGACTTGCATGAACTGATGCTGAGTGAAACGAGCAGAAGCAGGAGATCATCATGCACAGCAACAACAGTATTACATGATGATCAATTCTGATGGACATGGCTCTCTGCAGTAAAGAATTGTCTCAAACCAGCTCCAGTTGTTCACTGAAGAAAACCATATACACCCAGAAAGAGGGACATGAAATATGGACCACAACGTAACATTCTCATGATCTCTATTGACATTTGCTTGCATTGTGTTGCCTTTCTCTGATTCTTTTTTTTCTTGTAGATAGGATTTTTCTTGCATAACTTCTCAAGCATCTCAACATTATTAACATGTAGTGGACTTCCTGCCATCTGGGGGAGGGGAGGGGACTGGGGGTAAAATTTGTATTGGAAAGCTTTGTAAAGATCAAGGTTGGGGAACTACCCATACATATGTTATACAAATAAAAAGCTGAAAAAAAAAATGGTTTCCCAGAGACTGGAGAAATTATAACTCAACAATCTCAACTAACCTTCATCTTGTTGGAATGCAGAGACTAATTGGTGAGTGATGGTGGCACATCAGGTACAATGTGGGACTGGTTTCTCACTCACCATAAAGCCTTTAAATCCATGACTTTCAAAAATTGACTTTGATTCAAAACATGCTGTTGGATTCCCTGCAACCATCCCTTTAATTTTCATGTGTCATTACTGTTCAGCCCCAAAGTCCAGCAGGACCAAAAATACAAGATTTTTTCTGATAATGTAAGCTCCTTACAAGTATTATTTCATATTTTGTGCTTGTATCCAGTGTGTCTGGCACACAGTACGCACTAAATAAATAGCTGTTGGTTGATTGATTACAAATAATGATAAAAGTCAGAAAATATCAAGTCCTTACCATGCCTTCTTTAAATCTCAAAAGGAAATTTCTTTCCTTCATTCCCTACCTTTAGCCTAGGGATATAGACCATTCTCTACAAAGTTCACCAAACAAAGATATTCACAAAGCATAAATTTTAAAGGAAAAACAAAAAAGACCTAGATTTGGAGGCTAACTTAATCATCTCATTTTACACATGAGGAAACTGAGGGTCCAGAAGACTAAAGAACAGAGGTCCTTTAAAGGTAACAAAGTAATAAGTATCAGGGGTGGAATTTGGATTTCTGATTCAATAGAATTGGGGTTATCTTTGCACAGTATTGTGTTGACTCCACAACTTGCCTTTTAGTGGGATTATTCACCTAAGCCTATCTTTAGGCTATTTTAACCTCATATTAACAAGGTATAGATAAGAATGAGTCAAGATTACTCTGTATGTCTGAGTATGATATTTTATTTCCTGGAAACCAAACATCAGGAAGAAGTTTATCTGGAACATCCTCTTTTTTTGTTGTTATTGCTAACATGAATTCTTTACTCTAGATAAGCTACTGACTACCACAGATCATTGCTTTGATTCTCACTGATTCTATAAGAGCAAAAAATACAAGCATGGAAACATGTACATTTTAACCCTCTCTTCCATTTTATCAACATCATCCTCTCTCTAGAGTGTCAAGATGAATAAAATTCAGGTCCTCTTCTGGTATATTCACTTAATCTCTGGACCAGGACCTACCATTTAGGGTACCATCAGATAAGTCAATGATTTTAATGGCCTAAAATCCATTGGATTTTTTGTGAACTCAGTTCCCATTCTGTCCTTTTTCTCCTCTCTGTCAAAATAGCTATAGACAGAGAAGTAGGGCTTTCAAGGCTAAGAGCCAATTTTTATTTTTTTATCTTTCATGGACTGCCCAACTACTCTGCTGCAGTGGTACTTCAAGTGTGTTCCAGAGAATGTTGAAGATCTCAGAGACCTTTAAAGGATTTACTTCCAACAGGGTAAATATCTATAAATAAAAATAAAAACTCTTTAGACAGATCCTTAATAATTTTTAATAGTAGGAAGACATTGAGAACAAAAATTTGAAAACTATTGCTCTATGGCTATTAACAAACATTTGCTAAATGCTTCCTGTGTTCCAGGTACTATTCTCACTTCTGAGTTTAGAAAGACATAAATTGGAGACCTCCTTCCTTTGAGGAGCTGACACTCTATCCAGGGCTGTAACAAGTATATTTATAAATATATCCAGAACATAGACAAATCAATACAAGATAAATTTGGTAAGGGAGAACCAGTAGTTCAGACAAAAAATAAGGCCCCTGCCAAGCAGAATGGGTTGACCATTGTTGGAGGCTCTGTGAAAAAGAGAGGGAAAGGAATCACCCAGGAGAAGTGGTGGATGACACACAACTTGTACAGCTAGATGGAAAATGTACAGGAATGAAGTCACAGATTCCTTCAAAATGGCAAAGAATAAGTTATAAATCAAATTTCCACCATTCCTTCTTATGAACTTTAATTGCAGTAATGTCCATTACATCTGAATCATTTGGGCAGCAACAATATACCAAAGCTTTCAGCAGTGAGTTCCACCCTATTTAAGCAGGAGCCAGATTTGTCCATGATCATCTCTTCCCACAGAGAGATGATGATGCTAATGAAGCATTTAAATGGAGCACTCTTCAGTTTGCAAAGAGCATTATATACTGATATATACCAATAATCTTCTTAATGGACATTTTGGAACTCAAATATTTCATTCCTTCCTTTTATTTATGAAAAAGTATTTAAGTGCTTGCTGTGTCTTAAGTATAAACTATGCAAACATAAAAGCAGATAGTCTCTACCTTCAAGGAGATAATATTTTGTTATTTTTTTTAGTCTGATATTTTCAATCCTCTCAATACTCCCTCAATTATGTACACTTTTGACTTATATTTGTTTCTAGCTCATCTTTTAAAATGATCTTATACCTTTGTCAATCAACATCCATTTATTAAGTACCTACTATGTGCCAGGCACTCTGCTAGGAGCTGGGGTTGCAAAAAGACCAAAAAGGCCTTGCCTTCAAGGAACTTCCATTCATACTATGTGTTTGCTCATAGATAATAAAGAATAATCAGTAATAATGAGAAAGACCACAGGAACTGCCCAGTTGTTTCTATGTCTTCTGCTAGTGGACAGAACTTTAGCGGTCATCTGCCAATCCCCTCCCATTTTTCAAGTGGGAACACTGACCTTCGGGGAAGTTAAGAGACTGTCCAGGCACTACCAAGAAGCTTTTCCTGGACCCCCCCCCATCCTTAATTGCTCCCTCCATAACAACTTTGCACTTAATTTTCTTTTACTTATTCTATCCACATCTTTATATTTATTTTTGCATTGACTTATGTAAGTATAAACAATAATAGACAACTGTTTTGGGACAACGTGTATACATTTCTCTCTCCTGACAGAATAAAACCAATTTGAGAGTAGGAATTGAGTCATTCTTTGTACTTTAATACTTATCATTTTTATTTGTGCTGCATATATTTAAGGACGCATATGTCTCCTTTCCCATATACAATATAAAGGTAGAGACTGTTTCATTATGGTCTCTTTATTTCCACTGCTTAAAGCAGTATCTGGTATACAGTAGTTGCCTGATAAATGTAAATAGATTGCCTTAACAATTGATCTTGTACTACAACTTAAATCTGACATCTGGTCCAGATCTCTTTCTATCTTTCCCCAAGAATACATTGGCTTTCTGGGCCACAGACCAACATCCAAATGGAATTGTCCATTGTGTCTCTGGAAATGAGAGTTTGGGACCTGAGGTCTTCTCAGGGGAGAAGCAAGAGCAGAAATGAGTTGGGGAGACATCTATATAAAAGAGAAAATTAAAATCAGTTGGGAGTGGATGGAAATTTTGTGGAAATAGGTATTGGGAGTCAAGAAGAGCAGAAGAGTAAGACCTCTGGTACCTTGAGGTCTAGCCACAGTTAGGGAGAGAAGATACAAAAGTATGGTGCAATAAACATTAGCAAAATTTTCTGACTTATTGAACAGACAGTTGAATCCCAAGCATCCCAATCCAGGCTTCAGAGAGATGCAGAGAAGAATTGACTATATTTTAAAAATGTGTAGTCTGGCAGAAGACAAAGCCAGGGGGATGGGCAAGGCAGAGAGCTGTGGCTGGTTTGGACCTAGCACAAAGGGAGCCAGGGAAGATTTTTAGTTCATTTGTTTTTGCCAATTTGTCTGTGTATACATAATACACGATTTGCCTTCTAAGCAATAAACTCATGATAGATTTTTAAATAAATATTTTCCTATAACTTGCTAATGATACCAAATATCATCTGTCATCTTCCCTGCAATGTTGGATTAAACTGATTGCTGCAGTAGAAAAGGGAACTTGTTTTTCCCTATAAGAGACATGAAACAGTGAATAGAAAATAGACCTGTGAGAGCAAGAAGACCTGAAATATATTGTGTGACATATGGCTATGTGACCTAGAAAGTCACTTAATATGTGATTTTCTAAGTGACAGCCAGAGAAAGTGAAGCTAGCTCCTACTGGCCAGAGAGGGTCAATTGTTAAATTTTCCATTTAAGCATTTATAAATCAGAAATCCACGTCATGCCAAATCAGGGCTTGATCTATGTTTTTGTTGATTGTCTAGACTTCAGAAAATGATGGAGAAAATGCTCTGAATTCAAATTAAGCTTAAAAGTATATCATGAATGTATATATATTTTTTCTCTCCAAAGAGCTGGTTGTTAAACATTCACTAGTATAGACTTAAAGGCAACTATTAAACATTTTGATGTCATCAATGAGAACAAAAAGATGAACAACAATCACCATATGTGAATATTTCATGGAACTAGAAAACCAGGAAGCTATCATCAACCATAGATACTTTGTTCAAATCCTATATTCTGTCTTTATAACTCAAGCAGAAAGCCAGAATCTAAAAAAAAAGATAATTCAGGAGAGATAGTTTTGATAACAAAAAGAGGAGAGAAATGTGTATAATGGGAATAAGAAAATGGACAAGGAAGGATTCAGTCTTGAACAATTGTAGGCCATCATGGGGGCTCTAGGTCCTCAAGTGGAGAAGGGAATGGAAATACAAAACATTTGACTCTCCAGTCTGAAGCAGTATACCTTAAACATCCTAGTATTTAATCATTGTTTGCTGAATTAAAGATTCCACTCAGGTGCCTCCTATCATGGGGAGCCTTTTTTTCTTTCCATGAATGGGTGGTAACCTACATGTGAAAGAGTATATCCACACTGATGAGATCATGGATCCCTTTGAAAAGAGAGAGAAATTACCTTCCTGGGAGTGAGATAATTATGGCAAGCTCTTTGCAAATTTTAAAACCTATGTAAGGAGAAGCTTTTATTAACATTATTGCCATCTTCTACCCTCAGTGAAATTTCCATTACTCAAGGGTATTATTTATATTTTTATTTGTATCTCCAGCATCCAAAATAGGGCATTACAGATAATAAGAAATGTTTGATCAATTACAGAATGGAGAGGATTGAATAATTTTACCTGTGTTTTTTATGGCTATTTTTATATCCACATAGTCTTATATGTGGTGGAATATGTAGTATAGTTCTACATAATACAAACACACACACACAGAGAATGTCCAAATTGGAAGCAACTTCAGAGGTCTTGTAGTCCAACCCACACCAGGACAAAAATGCCCCCTTTTTTATATTTCCAACAAATAATCATCAAACTTTGGATTGAAATGGGAGAAACGGATGTAGTGCTGAACCTGGATTTAGGAATCAAGCCTCAGACACCGCCTAGATTGTGATTCTGTCTAAGACTCTTAATTGGTCTTCCTTGGTCTCTCCTTGATGGCAAAATTAGGGTCATAATATCCTACCTCCTAGGGGTGTTAGGATAAAAAGATCTCATTTTTGAGCACTTTGAGAACCTTGAGGTTACTATCTAAATTCTAACTGTTATTGTCATTGTCATTATTGTTGCTGTAAGATGTCCAATGAAGGCAAATCTACTACCTCCTAAGAAGTCCGTTCCACCTTTGGACAGCTCTACCTATATGGAAGTCTCTGTATTCATTGAGTAGGAACTTAAAATAAACATCAAGTCAGAGTGCCTGTATATGAATTACTTAATATCTCTCTTGGCCAAGAGAGCTCTGGTTAATACCATGATATGCAGGCCTTGTGGTGCACATTGAGGATGAACAGTGATCTCTCTTATATTTTTCCCTTCCCTTAAGGAAGCCCTGATTTGCACGGCCACTACTAGTTTAGTCATCTACTTCCCAAAGTTATGGTTAATTTAATCAGCCCTCTGGGCCTCCCATGCTAATCACATCTTCATAAGCTTTAATTTAACGTAACACTGCCCTCTTGTGCTTAGTCACATAAGGGGCCTCTAGGAAGAAAGATTTATTTAATTTTTTGTTAAAATCCACAATAAAATAGGCTTCCTTAGTTTGTCAGGCTGAAAGGACTCTGCTGGATCTCCCCCAATCCTTTATCTTGGTAAAGCAGGTGGTCAGCCTTGATTTCGGCCTGTGACAGCTGACAGTCAAGGAAGCCAAGGCCACACTCACATAAAGATAAACAGATGATTTTCCAAAATATAATGTCAAAGAAGTAGGAAATAGAGCAGAAGAGTAGAAATGGGAGGATCTAGAGAAATGTAGTAGGAAGTAATAGGAAACAGTTAATTCATTGAAACACTTGGTTTTATTCCCCTTCACATATCCCAGCCATCCTGTTGTGACAATCAACAAATTTGGTCTTCCATCTTTCATGTCTTTGTCTTCCTTTTTTCCCTTCTGCCATTGGGAATCTCTGGCTTCCTTCAAGATTGTTCAGATATCATTTTCTACACAAAGCACAAAAGGCTCCATACAAATCTTCATTTCCATACTAGATAGTGCTCTGAATCTTCCTCAAATTATCTTTGATATATTTATAGGATTATATATTGAATGCCCCAATAGATTATAAGTTCCTTAAGATAGAGACTATTCAAGTTTTTTAACTTTGTCTTCTGTATCTCTCGAATCTAGCACAACACCTTGTACACAACAGATACTGAATAAATATTCCTTGAATTAGTCAGTTTAACTACTTCAAGAGGATTTATCAATTAAGGCATTACAACCACAGTGAGAATATCAATTCTTTCTCTGATGAGTTAACTTCTATATTGTCAAGTCATATGTTCAAATATAAATTAATCTTTCCATTTCCAAACCAATTCCAAATAAATATATGAGTCCCAAAAATAAAAATGGGTGAGAGGGCTATTTATACAATGGTTCATTTTAAAGACAAAAAAAAAAAAAAACTCAATTCCTTTTTCTCCCTGGATACCATAACTTGCTCCTCCCCCATACATCTATTTGATTTTTTTTTCATATTTAAGTGGTTTCTCATGTTACTTTTATGATAGAAGCTCAATTGTTCTAGGATTGCTTATGATAGTTACTTTTTATGTTAAACATGGTAGAAATATATCTTAAATCCAATATATGCATACATATTTATACAATTATTTTGCTGCACAAGAAAAATCAAATCAAATCAGAAAAAAGTGAGAAAGAAAATAAAATGCAAGCAAACAATACGATGTTATTTTTTTAAATAATAATAATAATTTATGTGGAAGAAGGAGCAGAACATAAACCCAAGTAATAGCTTTAGGATATATTTCTGGAGAGGTGTGATGGTAAACTACAAACCAATCTGGATTAAGATTCAAAGTTTGATTCTCAGCTTTATCTCCTACTACCTGCCTTACTTAGGGAAAGTTCCTTCATTTCTTGGGCCTTCATTCTACTCATTTGTATCACAAAAGGATCAGACTAAATGATCTAAGTCAATTATTAAACCACTTATTTTTCCATCACATATTTTGTTACTATGCTATAAGAATTGGGTTAATTTTTTTTTCAATTTTCCTCAAGAAACTAGGGAAACTCACTGTTTTAAGATAATACCTTAGAGGTAGAAAAAAATTATTCTAAGGAGTTGAAAAATTGTTTAAATGACTTAAAGGAGGAAAAATATGATCAAAATGATGAACCCCAAAGAAGCCTTTGCCCAGTTTTACCAAATCTATTTGACAAGCTAACAAGGGCAGAAACTTCAAAAACTGTACTTAGGGGGCCACAACCCTCATCCTGCCAGGACCAATTACAGAAAGCCAGAGCAAAGAATGGGAAGATTGCTCTGTTTCTATTCATGCACAGCCCTCAGGCATGTCTCATCCCCCAGAGTGTCAGTCTTTGAAATTGATGTCTCTGATGGTGGTACCGTCTGAGTGTCTGGTTGTCTGGATGTACATATGTGCTTGATGGTGGAAGAAATGACAGATAATCCTCTTGTATTATGCACAACCAGACCACCCTTTGTTTTGTAGTTGTTTCACCTCCCTCTCCATCCCTCACCACCACCAAAGCCTGGGCAATTCAATTCTGCCTCAAAGTCTGGTAGCTTATCTGATGCTTTGATGGGATGGAGGGAGGCATTCTTCTCCTAGTCTCCCAAGCCCTTCTCTGCTTTGCATAACTAAATTGGTATAAAATGTGGCTACCTGGTAGCTTACAAGCACACCCAATCTACCTGGGCAGGGAAGCATAGTCAGGGGAAGCATTGGAAGTAAACTCAGACAATAGGGCTTCCAATCCCAGTTCTGCCATTTTATTAGTTCTATTGACTGTGTGATCTCCTTGGACATCATTTTTTTTTCATATTTAAAATATGGGAGTTAAATGAGATAACATCTAAGTTTTGTTCCAACTCTAAATTCATGAGTCGAAGGTGACTTGACTGTCTTAATGACAACCTTGCTGTTCCTTTTGATTTTACCAGTGCCTACACATAATAGGCAATTCATAAATATTTATCAATTGATTGTCTGTCAATACCAGGATAAATCTATTCCCCCATTATTAGTGAAGTGAAGAAGTTCTACAGAACTAATCCAATGTATCCTCTTATTTACTCATTGTCTAAGACAAAAGAGAAATGGAAGTTGGTGTTGGGACAAGCTAAAAATTTCTCTTAGAAACTTTTTATAATTTTTTATAGGACCATCGAATCTTTGATTTAGAAGGAGTGTGGTCAGTTTCATTCCTTGATATGGAAATCCTTCCTATTGAAATCCAACAGATCATCTTTAAAAACCTCCAATGACAGAGACTTTACAATTTTCTAATGTCAATCATGCTAACAGTGACTACCTTATATGGTGATCTTACCTAATGTTTGGAAAGGTCATAGAAATCACAGGAACATTAAAGAAGCTTTCATTTCCCAAAAGTTTGAGAGGCATCTGTATTGGGCAGGACCCCACCATTTTATACAACCATGAGAAGTAAATGCTCCATTCATGTGGTTGCATTTTTTTTCTTTAACAAGACTCATAATTACCTGGGTATGAGGAGCTCTCAATGAGGACTCACCTCACCAATGTATATCAATTCTTACTTCACAATTTATCAAGTTAAACAGGTGTCTGATATATTGAGACATAGTTAGGCTGTCTGTGTCAAAGTCAGGACTTGAATTTGTTCTTCCTGACTCTATGAAAAACTTTCTATTCATTGTACCATGGTTCTTCTCACAGCTCTAATAGATAGCTATTAAATTCGAATATTCTTCTAAGTATGAGCCTTAGTAGGAAATGGTAAAAAGAAATGAAGCTTTCTCAAATGAAATATTCTATGCCCACCATCTGATTATAAGCTCTTTGAGGGCAGGAACCATCTTTTGTCTGACTGAACAAATGTTTATTGATTGATCATCAAAAGTGGTAGTTGTAAGTTACCCTGTTACTCTGAACTCCAACAGGGATCATCAATTGCCAGCTTTATGTAATCAGGGTTGCAATGACAGATATTATTTTTTATGTTTTTTTAACATTTATCCTTTTCCAGAGGCTATATAAAGCTAGTCTATATTAGAGACATTATTAATAAGTTCCCCACTATAACTCTTACTGTATAGAAGACCTTTGGCATTGTCACTGAAGTAATTTCATTGCTGGAGAATTAGTTATATAATTCCTGAAAAGGAGGATGATAATTAGCATATATAACAAAGATCAGAATAAAGAAAATAGATTCAAGTCAATTGATATATAGTCCATTTATGAAGGAGTTGACCTAAGTCATATTTACTAACATTTCAGCAATACTGTCGGCTATATACAAACACAAAATTCCAAGAAAGGTGAGTAAACTCTATAAAAGGTACCCACTTTTTGTTTGTCAATCCCTAAAGTGAAATGTAAAAGCCAGTATTGAATTATATAATAAACTACTTACCAGTGAGGATTTTTTTCTCCACTAATGGCAAGGAACTATTTCTTTCACTTTTCCAAGAAATATTTGTTTTCCAAAAATGTTCCTGTCCCTAAATTGACCAGGAGTCACTTACATAATAATTCACCTCTAAAATTATTCCCCAGCTAGGAAAATTAGAGGAAAGAGTGGGGGAAGAGATTCAATAAGTTTTTCAATGGGTGGTAAGGTTTGCATAAATATTGTACAGTTGTAGAAACTATGTGATCTTCTGGGACAAACATAGATTTAGAACTGGAAGGGACCTCAAAGATCAGTGAGTCCAAACCTGTCATTTTATAAATAAGGAAACTGAGACCCAGAAATGATAAATTCATACCCCAAAGTAAGATAGGAAACATTTTGATAATGCTTGATATCCTCAAAATATCTAAATTCTACTTTATTCTCAAAAGACTCATTTTGGGGAGCATACCCCCTCCCCATTATGTCAGTTTCTTGAATTTTAAAGAGAATTGCTGATTGGCATTTAGGGGATATAGAGAAGACAGACAATGATTATAATCAAGACTATTTTTCTATCATTTTCTCCAATTCAGTGACGTCTGTCCTTTCTCAAGCAATTAGTCACCCTTGAAATTTGTTCTGAAAAACGAGGTCAGATTCATAAAATGTTAGACTCTATGGTAGAGAACTTAGCAATTATGTAGCCCAGATTCCTCATATTCAAGATGAAAGTCAGAAACATTAAGTAATTTCTACAAGGTCACATAGCTAGTTGATGACAGAGGCAGCATGACTAACTTAAGTTCCCTGAGTAGAAGTTGGTCTCTTTCCATACCAGCTCTCAAGTCATTCACACTAAAGTGTAAATAACTGACAAGATCATCTTATAAAAATATTTGCATTTTGAGAAAAGATAAAAGAATGAATCTAACTCAACCTTTCAAGTAATAATGAACTGGAGAGGGAGGCTTTGTTTTGCTTGGGCAACCTTCCCAATACTTCTGAAATCCAAACACCTGGGTAGTAAGTCTTCTCTCCCTGGTTATAAGGCAAGCCCTGATTATTCTCAAGCTTAATAAATTACAGAGTAAGGTGGGGTTGGGATATAATAATAAAGAGTATCTTATTGGATTGTATAGTTTGTTTAAAAGAGCAAAGAATTCAGAGAATATTAGTGAACCCTTTTCTACTAGACTGGAAATTTTATTTATTAGATAATTAAGTAAAAAATAATCCTTCTTGGAACTCTTCATGCTCTGAATACACTTTATATTTCAGAAATTTGTGTATAGCCAAGATGGCAGAGTAGACAGACCTTTACCTACCTAAGCTCTTCCTAGCTTCCCTCAGAATCAACACTAGATCAAGCCTCTGAACAAATTTTGAAGGGACAGAACCCACAAATCTTTGGAGGGTAACAAATTTCCAGCAGAAGATATCTTGAAAGGACTTCGGGAAAGCTCTATCTCCCTTGGACATGAGTGGATATGGTCCAGTACAGGGACGCCAGGATGGAGAGGTCCCATATGGGAAATACAGTTGAAATAAAGTGAAAATAAAGCTGAATTGGCTACTTTGTCCTGGTTCAGAAGGTCAATGGATCAACAGACTAGCTGTGAGACCTCCAATGCAATTATGGAAGGAAAACAGTGAACCCCTTAACCCCAGAATAACAGGCCTACCCTGCATGGGGTGTGGGGGGGAAGCCTGTAGCACCACCAGCTCCAGGGAAGCTTGAAGTCCCTGTCACCCTGTAGAGGAAGAACAAGGCAAGCTCTCCTGTGCCCTAGAAGCAGACCTCAATCTTTAAAAATGAGCAAAAATGCAAAAAGAGCCCTGACCATATAGCTATTATGGAGACAGGGAAAAACAGAACTCAAATTCTGAGGACACTAAAGGCAAAATGCCTCCAGATGAAGCCTCAAAAGGGGATATTAACTGGTCTCCAACTCAAAAAGCTTTCTTGTAAAAATCTTAAAAGAGAGAAGAAAATTGGGGAAAAGAAAGGAAAGATTTTCAGGAAAATTTGGAAAAGGAAACAAAGAAATTGAAGAAAACAACTCTTTAAAAAATACATTTGGCAAAATGGAAATATATACATATGTATGTGTGTGTGCATGTGTGTGTGTGTGTGTGTGTGTGTAAAAAGTGGAATACTGATGCATTGTTAGTGGAGTTGTGAAATGATCCAACCATTCTGGAGAGCAATTTGGAACTATGCCTGAAGGACTATAAAACTGTGCATACCTTTTGACCCAGCAGTGCTATTACTGTATTTGTATACCAAGAAAATCATAAAGGAAGGAAAAGGACCCACACGTGCAAAAATGTTTGTAGCAGCTCTTTTTGTGGTAGCAAAGAATTGGAAAATGAGTAGATGCCTATCAATTGGGGAATGGCTGAACAAACTGTGGTATATGAAGGTAATGGAATATTATTGCTCTATAAAAAATGATGAACAAGGTGATTTTAGAAAGATCTGGAAAGAATTACATGATTTGATGTTGAGTAAATCAAGCAGAATCAGGAATACATTGACCACAATAACAGTAAGAATGTGTAATGATCCACTATGAAAGACTTGGTTCTTCTCAGTGGTTCAGTGATCCAAAGCAATCCCATTAGACTTTGGTTAGAAAACACCATCTGCATCCAGAAAAAGAACAATAGAGACTGAATGTAAATCAACACATGCTTTGTTCACTTCTTTTTTCTGTTTTTTTTTCCCTTTCCCCATGGTTTTTCCCTTTTGTTCTGATTTTTCTCTCCTAGCATGATTCATAAAGCAATATTTATTACATATATATATATATGCATATATATATAAACTTTAAAAAATAAAATAAACTCACAAAACAATAATAAGCAGTTGAGGGGAAAATAGAATTATATGCATATACACACATATGTTTCTATCATCTGACTGATCACTAAGAATCACTGACCTAAAGTGTTAGAAGATATAAAAAGGAAGAAGAGAAGCATTAACTAGAAAAGATAGATATCATTCCCTACACAAAATTATTGTTGTTTCTTCTTTGTCCCAGAGGCAGCATGACTAACTTAAGTTCCCTGAGTAGAAGTTGGTCTTTTTCCATACCAGCTCTCAAGTCATTCACACTAAAGTGTAAATAACTGACAAGATCATCTCTCTCTCAGATTTCCAGCTGAATAAAAAGGGTCTTGTCATATAGCAGAAGGGAAAAAGCATTGTTTGAAGAAGGCAGATGCTCAGGATACTGGCTAAAAGATTGCAAGATTCATCCCATTGTTACTGTCACCAAGGAAATGATGGCAGAGAACCAGTACATAAAAGAAAAACACTCTTCGGAAACATAGTTATTAAGATAGCCTTAATTTCTCCCTGAGATTTTTTTGATACCTTCCTTTTTTGAAGGTAATTCTGAATTCTCAGAAACAATGCTAGGAAGGCACAATGCAATACAATGTGGCACTAGGGGCACACTAAATACCTGTCAACTCAGCCTAGGAAGCTAAGAAGGAAGAGGAAGGGGATAAGCATTTATTAAGTGCCTACTATGCAAAGGATTTTATAGATTTTAGCTCCTTTTATTCTCACCACCCTATGAAGTAGGTTTTATTATTTATTCATATTTTATAGTTGAGGAAACTAAAGTAGATAGAGTTCAAATGACTTGACCAGGGTAAATGACCTTAGGTTCATGGCATCAGCTAGCTGCCTTGTCATTGGAGGTTCTTCATCAGACTGGTTGCATTATGGAATGGGAAGTTTCAAAGAACATTAATTTAGAGTCAAATCAATAAGAAGCAGAATTTTGTTGTTATTTAATTGTTTCATTCTATCTTGTGTTCCATTTTTTTTCACATTTTGGATTTTTTTGTCAAAGATACTAGAGTGATTTGCCATTTCCCTCTTCAGCTCATTTTACAGATGAGAAAACTGAGACAAAAGAAGTTAAGTGACTTACCCAGGGTCACACAGCCAATAAGTGTCTGAACTCAGATTTGAACTTAGGAAGATGACTCTTCCTGAATGCAGACCCATCATTGAATTCACTGCAGCACTATCTAGTTATTGAGAAACAGAATGGTGCCCCCAAAATAACATTAAATTTGGAGCACCAAAGGGCCAGGTTCTGCAACTTATAAGTTTTGTGGGCTTAGACTCTCCTCTTTTACTCTCTAGATTTCAGTTTGCTCATTTGAAAAATGAAGGTATTACCAACCAACAAATAGTAAAAGGATATGAACAATTTTCAGTTGAAGAAATTAAAGCTATTTCTAGTCATGTGAAAAAAATACTATATATCCCTATTGATTAGACAAATACAAATGAAGACAACTCTGAGCTGCCACTTCACACCTCTCAGATTGGCTAAAATAACAGGAAAAGATAATCGTAAATGCTAACGAAGGTATTGGAGAAACTGGGACACTAACATATTGTTGGTGGAGTTGTGAAATAATTCAATCATTATGAAAAGCAATTTGGAACTCTGCTCAGAGTTTTAAAACTGTGTGTACCTTTGATCCAACAGTGTCACTACTAAGTCTGTATCATATAATGGGAAAATTCGGACCCATGTACACAAAGATGTTTGTAGCAGCTCTTTTTTGTAGAGCAAGGAATTAGAAATTGAGTAGAAGCCCATCAGTTGGGAAATAGCTGAAAAAGTCATAGTATATAATTGTAATGGAATATTATTGTTCTATAAGAAATGATGAGCAAGCTGATTTCAGAAAATCTTAGAAAAAATTACATGAAGTGATATTGAGTGGAGTGAACAGAACCAAGAAAATATTGAACAAGATTATGTCTTAGATTTGGCTCTTCTCAACAAGAAAGAGAGTCAAGGCAATTCCAATAGACATGGGATAGAAAATGCCATCTGCATCCAGAGAGAGAACTCTGGAGACTAAATGGGAGCAAATCATAATATTTTCTCCATTGTTTGTTTTTCTTCCTCATCGTCCACCCACAGATACACACTCTTTGGTCTGATTTTCTTGTACAACACAACAATATGGAAATATATTTAAAAGTATTGTACATACTTAACCTATGCCAGTTTGCTTTGCTATCTTGGTGAAGTGGGAGGGGAGGGAGGGAAGAAGAATATTTTAGAACATAAAGTCTTACAAAAATGAATGTGGAAAACAATCTTTACATGTAATTTGAAAAATAAAATTTTATTACTAAAAAAAAAATGAGAGGATTAGGTAAGATGTGCCTTGAGATCTGGATGTTGGATCTGCACTGAAGAAATGTACAGATAAAATTCCAGCACCTTAAATTATGGTTTTATTAATGTCAGAAGAATATTGTCCAAGCATCCTCCCTTCCATAGGATTTCACCTTCTTTTTATCTACTGATTTGGAGAAAGGTCCTTGGTTCTATGTTCTTGATTTAAACCATCTTAGGTGAAAATCATGCTTATAGAATCAAATCAAATCAAATCAAATTGAGCCAGAATGTACCTTCAGGATCATTTAGTTCAGCCCTCCCAGATGAGTAAACTGAATCCTAAAGATCCTAAGTTTCTTGTCCAAGATCACACACATCTTCCAGAGCTGAAATTTAAATTCAGGCCCAATGATTCCAAATCTAATATGTTTTTCACCATACCACAGTGATTTCTATATAAGAATCTCCTTTTTACTTCTACCTTAGTCCAATATCTCATTGTCGCTCATCTATATTTTTATAAATGTCTCCTAACTTATTTTTACATATCCAGTCTTCTCTGTCTCTGTTCTATCTTGCACATAGCCCCCAGGTAAATGTTCCTAATATTTAACTTTGATTGCACCAATCTTGAAAGTTTTCAGAATTTTCACTGGGGCCAATTGGCTTCTTTTTCTGGCATTAAAATGCAACTTCAGACATCTAATAGCTATGAGATCCTAAGCAAGTTACTTAGCTCTGTTTGCCTCAGTCTCTTCATCTGTAAAATGAACCAGAGAAAGAAAGCACTCCACTGTCTTTGCCAAGAAAAACCCCAAAATGGAGTCAGGAACAGTCAGACACTACTTAGAAACAACTTATCAACAATGACGAATAACATCCATAGCACTTACTTCATGGAGTTGGGAAATTCAATTGAGGAAATGTAACATTTTAGAGGAACACAATAATGTAATGAAAAGAATACTGCATTGGGATTAGCAAGTCCTGGGTTCAAATTCTGACTTTGACTTTTGGCTTGTATGACTGCATTAGCTGGATGGCCAGGGACAAGTTATTTAATATTCTGAGGTTTTTTTAGTTTCTTGAGCTAGAAAATGGGAATAATAATATGCCACCAGGTTGATTTAAGATTTAGATGAGATCAACAGGTCATGGGGACTTGTCAAGTCAGGGTCACACAAACTTGGAAGTTTAAGGGGTAAGAATGAACCAGTCTTCCTGATGATCAACTCTCTAAGCACTATACCATTAAAACACAGTGTTTCTAGCTTCAAATGCAGGATCTCTTCCATCTCTAAATAATCCTGTCACATTCATCTGTTTAAAGTACCACTTTTATGCATGGCTAACACAGAAATTGGTTTTGCATGTCTATACATTTTTGTAATGGGTTTTATTTTCCTTGCCTTGCCAATGGATAGAGAGGGAGATAGAGGAAAGGAAGAGAATTTGGAAGTGAAAATAAAATGAAATTGGATTAAAAAAAAAAGATTTAGATGAGATAAAGTACATACTAAGTAGTTTACAAATCTTAAAGTGATAAATCAGTGATATCTATTATTATTATTATTATTTGCTGAGGCAATTGGGATTAAGTGATTTGCTCAGGGTCACACAACCAGGAAGTGTTTAAGTTTCTGAGGTCAGATTTGAACTCAAATCCTCCTGACTTCAAGGCTGGTGTTCTATTCACTACATCAACTAGCTGCCCCATAACTGTTATTTTTGATTAGCGCACTCTCTCCAACAACATAGGGAGAGCTCTAGGCCTGTTGACCTGCAGTTGTTCCAAGGGCACCTCTGACCTTCAGTTTTTCCTATCATCTCCAAGATAATGCAGGGCACTGTGACCTTCCTACCAAACACAGATGACCAGTGAAAATGAGCTCATTAGCTTGAATTCAAAGAAAATGGAGGCACAATTCATTAAACATGAACCTCTTTGCTATAAACTGCTGACCTAACTTAAAATTCATTCTCTTTGCCCATAATTACAGCCCAGTTGTTGTGGTCCAATGCCAATAGCTCTTTGTCCCCTGTGCAGCCAGGGAAGGGAGCAGTCTCCAACAAACAAGAACTGAACTTTGTCTTTTCCTATCTTAGATCACTATGATCGGGCTCCAATCCTGCAAGAATGACAGCTTCTAGAAGATGTCAAGGATTCACCAAGCATCCCATCAGTCACCCTCCCTTGGCTTGAGTTCTTGAGAGTTACTATAAAAGATGCAAGGATTCCAGTTTTCTCGATTATTTTATAAGGAAATGAGTAGGAAAGAAGTGCCACATGTACTCCTGGGATAGAGTCTCTTATTGTGACAGCCAGGGACTAAGCCACCTGAGGAATAGAGACACAGGAATTATTGTTACACATCAGAAAATAGAAATGGTATCATGGATTCTTAAACTAGAAGTTTGGAAAATTACTATGGGCAATGATTCAATTCAATCCAATAACAACTTGACAAATGCCTACTATATGCAAGGCAAAATGGGATGCAAAGATTAAAAAAAATACAATTCTCAAGATATTTACATTTTTCGGGAGGGAAGTATGTATATACATAACTAAGTTCAAAGCATTTACTGAGGAATACAAAGGGATTCAATATTGGCTTCTTTAAGTCCCAGCTAAAATCTTACCTTTTACAGGAAGCCTTCCCCAATCTCCCTTAATGCTAGTGCTTTCTCTTTGTTGATTACTACCAATTTTTCCTTTCTGTATCTTGTTTATTCATAATTGCTTACATGCTGTCTTCCCCCTTTCTACTTTGAACTCCTTAAAAATGCACACTGAATTATGTTTTTTTCTTTGCCTTTTTTATTTTCTGTATCTCTGGCACTTGCACAGTACCTGACACATAGTGGGCACTTAATAAATGCTTGTTGATTTAATATGACTTGATTTAGAAGAGCATTATGAAAATATAAAGTGCTAAAGTTGTATGATCCTGGGCAAGTCATTTAATCCTGTCTGCCTCAAAAATGATCTAGAGAAAGAAATGATAATCCATTCTAGTATCTGCAGAAAAACAAACAAAAAAAAAAAAACCAAATGGGATCATGAAGAGTCAGACACTACTGAAATGATTGAACAACAACAGCAAAACCTGAAAGTAAGGAAGTTCAGTGGAAAGGATTTGGGCTATGCAGTTAGAGGGTCTGAATTCAAATTTTGTTACTTAATACCTGAATAATTTTAGACAAGCCACTTAATCTGTCTCAGTCTAGTTTTCCTCATTTGTAAAATGCTGTGCTAGCCTAGAGGAACTATAATCTCCCTGCCAACTTCAGATCTTTACCCTGTAAGACCTGGGTTTGATTCCTAATTAATATATTGGCTAGCAATGTAATCTAGGAAAGTTGTTAGGAAATTTTCCCAATTCTCAGTTTTCTCATCTGTATAATGATGTTAGGAATAGTAATTATCTCACAGGGTTGCTGTAAGGATTAAATGAGATAATGTGCATCAGACTGTTTCATAAAGTTCAGAGCATCATCCATATCAACACAGTATTGATTTAAAAGATGTTGAAAAGGTTCACCTCCAACATCCCCTCATCCAGAAATCCTAGTACCAGAGAATCCCACCATTAATAAATCATTCTTTTTTTTTTTTTGCTTTTTGCTGAGGCAATTGAGGTTAAGTGACTTGCCCAGGGTCACACAGTAAATCATTCTTTATGTTCAGAACTATCTCTTTGGAGTCCCTCTTGGGAGGAAAGAAAAGAATAAAAAAGGAGGTAAGCCATGTGGTAGATAAATGTTACCTTCTTTGTGGTTACATTCAGGTAGGTATCTTACAGCCATTAGAGATTGGGGGATAACTTAAAAATTCACTCAAATTCACCACAATTCATTGACACAATTGTCATTATCAGGTACTTGTAAATCATGAATGTAAAAGAAAATCTGGGGAAGTTCAGACAAGACTATGAACAGGAACTTGAAGAGGGTCAGCAATCTAGGTCTGAAGATGGACCTGAAATTTGGTGATAGGCATAAAGTGAAAAGGTCCAAAATCAGACCAGCAGGCCAGAATGGAGACATGGATAAGGACCAAAAACTGAAGACCATCACCATCCAAGTATATAGGTAAGGTACTAGGTAGAAGGCCACAGGTATTCCCAAGTGCTCTGATCCTGAAGCTGAGCACATATAGGCAGGGAAAACAGCAGCGGCTTCTTGGAGGCAGTTCCTAATGATTCTAAAAGCAACAGGGTCTGGAAATATCCTTTTCTATTCCTTACGGAGTTATTTTAAGAAGCCAATGTGACTCAGACCTACCACATCTTTCAAGTCATTTTGTATTCTGCTAAGGTCACATAGCTCCCACCCATGCTCTACTCAGCAGCCATTGTGTCTTATAACAGTCTAATAATAATTTAGTCAAAGGCTCATAAAATTGGGGGCCTCCTTAGGAAGCTGTTCAGCTTGCCCACCTCCAGTACTCAAAACTGGTTTATACTCCTGTCCTCGGCAGTACGCAGAAAACTCTATCTAGATCGGGTTTGGCAGTTTGCAAAGCATCTTTGTCAAAAAACCAACACTCAGACAGATAATGCAGGTATTATTAATCCTATTTGAGAGAGAAGGAAATGGAGATTTTGAGGTTCACTGTTTTAATCACTCTCCTAACTCTGGTGTTTAGAGACCAAACTGAGCTCAAATCCCAATTTTGTTACTTAATACCTGAATAATTTTAGACAAGTCACTTAATCCACCAATAAACATTTATTAAGCACCTATGTTCTACTGTACACATAGTTCTCTTTGTTAGAATGTAAACTCCCTGAGGGCAGGTTTTTTTCCCCACTTTTTCTGTATCTCCAGAGCCTAGCAAAGTATATAGTAGAACAGAACCTATATTCCTTGATATCAATCCCAGTTCTCTTTCCATTATACCCAACTGCTTGTCCTTCACTGTCACTTAATATATAATAGGGAGGGAAGAGGGAGTAGGGGGTTGGTTAGAACATCTTTGCTTGCTTGATTTTTTCCCCAGTTCTTTTAATAAAATCAAAGGAGATAGAAAGATAGAGGGTTAATAAGTTTTTAAGATCTTAAATAAGATAAGAAAAGTGATTTGTACTTTAGTATCCATTTATGATTTGTAAAGAAGTCTTCCAATCATGGATGAGATTGAATACATGGATGATGAAGGATTGGCTACAGCCATTGGATGGTAAAAGATTGGCCATATTGCTAATAGCCCTTTTAAAAAAATGCATTCTAGGGAAGGAATTGATGCAGAAAGAAGCTCTGAGGAATGTAAAAACTGGTAGGAAAGAAGAGACCCAACTGTAGAAATCAGTTGCTGAAAGGAAATATTTTCTCACCTTTTGAAGGAAGAGATTTTTTCTCTCAGCTCCCATCAATAATAGGATTTCAAATCAGTGCTACTTGCCAAGGAAGAAATATATGTTCATTGAGAACTATATACAGGACTTAGAGCAAACAACAGCTTCAGGGAGGGTCAGCTTCTCTAGGTGAAGAGAAAGCAAGTACTGGCCTTCAGAACTTGAGCTTCAAAGAGCATGTGGCCCAAAAATCAAAACTGAGCTATCTGTCCTACAGAGATGCTATATCCAAGAGGTATATCATGAAGAGAGAAAAAAAATTCAGGGTTCTGCAATGCAGAGAGAATTTCTTTGACCACAAATATTGACTATGTGCTAATGTAATCTAAGTGTGGGTCCCTTATTTCCATTGCTGCAATGAGCAGTTGTGTGAGAGCATGCCCCAGATCTGTAGGTGAATTATTTTGCTATTACAATTCTTACCATGTCATCTACTGGCTGAATTTTAAAAACAAGCATGCTGATGGGGACTTGTGAGCTATAGTTTTAGAACTAACACACAGAATATCAATAACATGGGGATATCCATTTCACCTCTAGGAATTAAATTACAAATGAAGACTGGTTTAAAGCCCAAAATGGGCACTACAAGTATATATTCTATACTTTAAAATTCCCCACTGTACTAAATGTAATATTCTCCACAAACATATGTAGACACATAATAGGTACTCTTGATAGTTGTAATGAGAGAATATTCTTTTTGGTTGTCCAGAAAAAGGAACCAGGAAAGGAGAGGACCTCTGTTGAAACTGTTGATTCTTATATTTACAGAAGAAAAGGAAATATTCTGTCTGAATTTACATTTCTTTTATTGCTTTTTTTTTTCCCCTGGATTGACTAGGGGGCTATATTTCATTGCTATCTCAGTCTGTCTCCTGAGACTAAGAACAAATCTTATCTCTATTCCATATGACAGCTCTTCAAATTCTCAAAGACTGATATCATTGTCTCTCCCCATTTCCCCCAGCCTTCTTCTCTTCAAGTTCAACATCCCCTGAGTCTTTCAACTGTTCCAAAAATGGCATGGTTTCTGATTCTCTCACTACCCTCTTTGCCCTTCTAGGATATACACCAGCTTATCAATTTCATTCCTAAAACATGGTAGCTAGAATTGAACCCAGTATTGTTAATACAGTTGGACCAGGGCAAGGGACAGTGGAACAATTAGAACATTACATAGCCTTACCAGTAATGTGACTTCAGGCCAGTCCCCTAACTTAGACCTTTAGTTTTCTCATTTGTAAAATAAGATTGAAAACTTCTACTCTCAAGATTGTTAGGATGCTCAAATGAGACCATAAAAATTAGTATATAAATATCAGCTATTATTATTTTTAATGGATACTCTGCTTAAATTTTTTTACAACCAATTAAGAATAATTTGCATTGTAATGTTTTCTAAGTTATGCTGTTCAAATACCCACAAGTATTGTGCTTGGAATTTTTCTCTGTTCATTTTCTTAGCCTCTAGAATAATTTTTCTTTTTTTTTTTTTTTTTAATTTTATTTTATTTGCATAACATATGTGTGGGTAATTCTTCAACAATAACCCTTACATAGCTTTCCGTTACAAATTTTTCCCCCC
>JAJPUD010002532.1:193930-205470 GCA_023553655.1 Myrmecobius fasciatus
TTTCAAGGGGATTAATGAAAAAAAAGGCTGACGATGGTGGACTTGCTATACCAGATCTAAAACTATATTATAAAGCAGCAGTCATTAAAACCATTTGGTACTGGCTAAGAAATAGAGTAGTCGATCAGTGGAATAGGATAGAATCACAAGACAAACTAGGCAATAACTATAGCAATTTGGTTTTTGATAAACCCAAGGACCCCAGCTTTTGGGATAAGTATTCACTATTTGACAAAAACTGCTGGGAAAACTGGAAACTAGTGTGGAAGAAATTAGGGCTTGACCCACATCTAACACCACATAACAAGATAAGATCTAAATGGGTTCATGATCTGGATATAAAGAGTGATACTATAAGTAAATTAGAGGAATGTAATATACTTTACCTCTCAGACCTATGGAGATGGAATAAATTTATGTCCAAAGAAGAACTGGAACTCTTAATTGAAAACCAGATAGATAACTTTGACTATATTAAGTTAAAAAGTTTTTGTACAAACAAAATCAATGCAGACAAGATTAGGAGGGAAGCAATAAATTGGGAAATCATCTTTACATTTAAGGGTTCTGATAAAGGTCTCATCTCAAAAATATATAGAGAATTGTCTCATATTTATAAAAATTCAAGCCATTCTCCAATCAATAAATGGTCAAAGGATATGAACAGACAATTTTCAGAGGATGAAATTAAAACTATTTATAGTCATATGAAAAGGTGCTCCAAATCACTATTGATCAGAGAAATGCAAATCAAGACAACCCTGAGATATCACTTCACACCAGTCAGATTGGCTAAAATGACAGGAAAAGTTAATGATGAATGTTGGAGGGGATGTGGGAGGGCTGGGACACTGATACATTGTTGGTGGAGCTGTGAACGAATACAGCCATTCTGGAGAACAATTTGGAGCTATGCTCAAAAAGTTATCAAACTGTGCATACCCTTTGACCCAGCAGCATTTCTATTGGACTTATATCCCAAAGAAATCATAAAGGAAAGAAAAGGCCCCACATGTGCAAGAATGTTTGTGGCAGCCCTTTTTGTAGTGGCTAGAAACTGGAAATTGAATAGATGCCCTTCAATTGGAGAATGGCTGAATAAATTATGGTATATGAATATTATGGAATATTATTGTTCTGTAAGAAATGACCAGCAAGATGATTTCAGAGAGACCTGGAGAGACTTACATGAACTGATGCTGAGTGAAATGAGCAGAACCAGGAGATCATTATACACGGCAACAACAGTACTATATGACGATCAATTCTGATGGACATGGCTCTCTTCAACAATGAAATGTTTCAAACCACCTCCAATTGTTCACTGAAGAAAGCCATATACACCCAGAGAGAGGGATGTGAAATGTGAACCACAACATAACATTCTCATACTCCTTGATTGATGTTTGCTTACATTGTGTTTCCTTTATCTGATATATCGTTTGTGTAGACAAGATTTTTCTTGTACAACAATGACAAGTTTGGAAATATGTATACATATATTCGATTTGCCAATATTTTAACATAATTAACATGTAGTGGATATCCTGCCATCTAGGGGAGGGGTGGGGAGTTGGGGGAAAAATTTGTAATGGAAAGCTATGTAAGGGTTATTGTTGAAGAATTACCCACACATAGGTTATGCAAATAAAAAAAATTGAAAAAAAAATAAAAAAATCTGGAATATAAAAAAAAAATTCTTTGTTTACAGCTGCTCTAGACAATCACTAAAAGATTCTAACAGGATGAAGGTGAAATTTGGACACTGCACTTTCTTGAGATTTCTGTCTCTTTTGTCCATAAGACAGGTATAATTTTTTGTTGTTTGTTTTTAGAAAATCAAGAGGTAAGTTGAATATTTCATATTGTATTTACTTTGCTTATTTTTCATATACTTATATCTATGTATGTTACTTACTACTATAGAATGTAAGCTCCTTGAAGGTAGGAGGAACTCTTTCATTTTTGGCTTTTTATTCCCAGTGTCCAACACATTGCTGAATGCATAGAAGATTGATCAATTCTTTTTCTTTACATGATTTAGCCCAGAAGAATGTCAGTTTTTCAAGGTCAGAAAAGGACTATTTCCATTTTAAATTTGTATTCCCAGAACTTAGTGAAGCCTCTGGCATTGTTATTTGGTGAAATATTTGTGATTGATTGATCCATTGGTATAGTATGCCATTGTTAGTGTGCCCAGGAGAGAAAATACCTGGAAAATGTAAGAGACATAGTGTAACCTTTGGTTTTGATGAGGCTTTAAATTATTACTATTTTATCTCAAATAGTCACTAAAGCACCCCTTCCAGTCAATGACCAATCTTTCACAATGATATGGTGGATTCCCAAAAGGGATGTATATATGTGGGGGGAGGGGGGAAGTTGTCAATTTTTAGCTGTTTTGCTATGTTTCTTCTTCACATTCAGTGAACCAATAAGGTCAGGGATGATTCTCCTAGAAAGAATAATTTTTCACATTTTGTGCAAAAGTTGACAATTTTAGTTTTTCAAGAAAACAATTCTCCCTTAGTTAATAAGTAATAAAATAAAAAATAAGGGGTAATGGGAAAGCAGGAATTGACCCCCGTAAATCTGACAGAGGATTGGGAGGAGAGGGGGAATTGCTTTTTTAAAAAGTGTTGTGCAGAAGTTTCTCTCCAGATTGCTACCTATCCATCCGTTTTTGCTCTCATCTAAAATTATGATCTGTCCAAGATAGAATCTCTTATCAGTCACTTGAGAAATGATTTTGCTTCTTTCATGGTATTGAGAGATAGACAACAGAACTTCAAATTATTTGGCAGGTGAAAAATCATGAAATGGCATCTAGGGAAGCCCCAGATATTCTGGATCTGCTTTCTGTGCACAATATTTCATACTAGTCAGCAAAAGTGCTGGTTCTATAAGATTGCTCCCCTGGTAGGCAGATTCATTGCTTCTGAATACTCCTGCAATGCAAACATTGGAAGTGCTAAAGGTACTTATTGAGTGAACATTAGGAAAGTGTTGGCTTCAGGATTTCTGAAATTCCACAAAAACATTGAGACATCCTTCTTAAAGAAAGCTGCCTCTCAGATGTACATAGAAAAGGAAAGAGCAAATTATTTTTAGGGGGAAGGGATTACTGTTAACTTTAGACCCCTATAACATCAAAGAATACTAAATCTAGCACTTAGATTAACCTTCTCAAATTGATCCCTGGTATAAGAAGCACTATTTTTCTATTGCATCAAAATCAATGAAAGGTGATTTTTGGTTTAAAATAATTCAAACATCTCTGAATTGCCTATATGATCCAGATATATAGATGATGATAAGGATGTCCCCAAAAGAAATAGTCTCTAGAAATACTCAGCTTCTGCTTTCTAGGAAGATAAAGAGTTTAAAATATGGCTGGAACTTAGGAGGGATTTTTCCACAAAAATGAAAGCTTTGTTCTTTTAAACATTACTGATTTGATATTTCTGATCATGCTGAAATGAGGTACTGAAAATCTTCCTTTGAATTATTTCATTCATTGAAATATTAAGTGCATGATATCAAAAGTCATTTGGGGTGGAGGGAAATTCTCAAGGTTTTTCTTGTATGGTAGAGAAAGTCAGCAGTGCAGACTGGAGAAGGACAAAGACATGATTGGCCAGCTCTTTAATTTGGATCTCAGCTCTTATGAGATAATTGCCCTGTTGTTGTTTGTATTTCTGTTATGTTTAATTTTTTTTTCTTTCCTTCTTCAGGTGAAAATTATATTTGGTGAGGAAATGGACTAAACTGAGGCAGATCTAAACAACTAGAGAAATATTAATTGCTCATGGGTAGACCAAGCCATTATAATAAAAATGACAATTCTACCTAAATTACTTTACTTATTCAGTAGTTTACCAATCAAACTACCAAAGCACTATGTTATAGGGGGTCAAAAAAATTAATAAAGTTCATCTGGAAGAACAAAATGTCAAGAATATTAAGGATTGAAATCATTTCTAGTCATATGAAAAGGTGCTCTAAATCACCATTGATCAGAGACATGTAAATTAAGACAGCTCTGAGGTACCACTACACACCTGTCAGATTGGCTAAAATGACAGGAAAAGATAAAGATGAATGTTGGAGGGGATGTGGGAAGACTGGGACACATGCATTGTTGGTGGAGCTGTGAACGGATCCAACCATTCTGGAGACCAATTTGGAACTATGCATAAAGGGCTATCAAACTGTGCATATCCTTTGATCAGCAGTGTTTCTACTATCCCTGTATCCTAAAGGAGGGAAAAAGACCCACATGTGCAAAAATGTTTGTGGCAGCCCTTTTTGTAGTGACAAGAAACTGGAAACTGAATGGATGCCCATCAATTGGAGAGTGGCTGAATAAGTTACGGTATATGAATATTATGGAATATTATTGTTATATAAGAAACAACCAGCAGGACAATTTCAGAGAGGCCTGGAGAGACTTGCATGAACTGATGCTGAGTGAAACGAGCAGAACCAGGAGATCATCATACACAGCAACAACAATATTACATGATGATCAATTCTGATGGACATGGCTCTCTGCAACAAAGAATTGTCTCAAGCCAGTTCCAACTGTTCAGTAAAGAAAACCATATACACTCAGAGAGAGGGATATGAAATATGGACCACAACATAACATTTTCATGCTCTCTATTGAGGTTTGCTTGCATTGTGTTTCCTTTCTCTGATTTTCTTTTTTTCTTGTAGATAGGATTTTTCTTGCACAACTTGTCAAGTATTTCAACATAATTAACATTTAGTGGACTTCCTGCCATCTAGGGGAGGGGAGGGGACTGGAGATAAAATTTGTAATGGAAAGCTTTGTAAAGATAGATGCTGAGGAACTACCCATACATATGTTATACAAATAAAAAGCTTTAATTAAAAAAGAAAGAAAGAAAGAAACAACCAGCAGGATGATTTTGGAGAAGTCTGGAGAGACTTACATGAACTGATGCTAAGTGAAATGAGCAGAACCAGGAGATCATTGTACACAACAACAAGATTATATGATGACCAATTCTGATGGACATGGGTCCTTTCAACAATTAAATGATTCAGGCCATTATGATAAAGAAAGCCATCTGCACCCAGAGAGGACTGTGGTGACTGAGTGTGGACCACAGCATGATATTTTCACTTTTTTTGTTGTTGTTTGCTTATATTTTGTAAGGAGAATAAGAATCTTCAACAAAGTAAGAGCCTTTCAATTATTTTTACTGAAAAAAAAGAAACTAAAGTAAACACAAAATTTAATTTTCAAATACAGGATTCAAAGAGAAACATAAAAAGGTAAATAGGGGAAAATGTATTTTATTTGAAAATTAAACTGTTTACATTCCCAGATGGGAAAATTATATCTATAACTCTTGAGAACTGTATCTGTCACTAGGACTGACAGGGACATCACAAGGATTGAGGGTGTGCTAGTGAATGGAGTCTGATGTGATAACATCAAACAAAAAGGACATTAAGGGGTGGGAGAAAGACTCCACTTAGAGAAGAGGAAAGGGGAGGTATCATGGGACAAATAAGAACACATAAAGAGGCACAAAAGACATTACAATCAAGGGAAAGAAGGGAATGAGTATTATTTGAAGCTTGATCTCATCAGTTTTGACTCAAAGAGGGAATAATTTAATCATTCAGTTGGGTATAGAAATTTACTTAACCCTATAAAGAAGTAAAAGGAGAAAGAAGAAAGAAAAGGAGGGGCAGGCTAGAAGAGAGGGCAGAAACACTAGGAAAAAAGATAAGAGAAGAGGGAGATAGAAGATAAGGGGGTGGGGTGGATTAAAAAAACAAAATATTACTGAGAGTAGGGAAAGGGGTAAGAAAAGATAAGGTTGTAGGAGGGGTGAGTCCAAAAAAAAAAAAAAAAAGGAAACTACTAAGGGTAGAAAAAGAACAAAAGTATATATATGGGAGAAAATAGGATGCAGGGAAATACAGAAGTGGTAATCATAACTGAATGTGAATTGGATGAACACTATAATAAAAAAAAGTGAATGCAGAGTAGATTAAAAAACAGAATCCTACAATATGTTGTTTACAAGAAACACATTTGACAAAAAGAGACAAACATTCAAAGCAAAGGTAAAAAGCTAGAAGAGAATTTATTGTGCTTCAGCTGAAATGGAAAAAAAAAGCAAGAATAGCAATTCTGATCTTAGATAAAGTAAAAGTAAAAATAAATCTAATTAAAAGAGACAAGGAAGGAAAGAACATCTTGATAAAGGGTACCATAAACCATGAAGTAGTAACAATATTAAATATATGTGCAGCAAATGGTAGAGCAATCCTAGAGAAGATATTAAGCCAATTACAGGAAGAAATAGACAGCAAAATTATATTAGTAAGGGACCTCAACCTTCCCCTTTCAGAATCAGACAAATCTAACCATAAAATAAACAACAAAGAAACTAGGGAGGTTAATAGGATCCTAGAAAACCTATAGATGACAGATTTCTGGAGAAAATTGAATAGAGAAAAGAAAGGAATACACCTTTTTTCTCAGCAGTACATGCACCTGCATAAAAATTGATCATGTATTAGGGCATAAAAACCTCACAATCAAATGCAGAAAGACAAATAGTAAATGCTTCCTTTTCAGACCATGATTCAATAAAAATTATATTCAATAAAAAAGATAGACAAGGGGCAGATAGGTAGCACAGTGGATAGAGCACCAGCCCTGAAGTCAGGAGGATCTGAGTTTAAACCTGGTTTCAGACATTTAACACTTCCTAGCTGTGTGATCCTGGGCAAGTCACTTAACCCCAATTGCCTCAGAAAAAAAAATAAATAAATAAACAAATAAAAATAAAAAATAGTCAAAAACCAATTGGAAATTAAATAAACTTATTCTAAAGAATGAGTGAGTCAAACACAGAAACAATCCACAATTTCATCCAAAAGAATGGCAATAATGAAACAATACATCAAAGCCTATCAGAGCCAGCCAAAGCAATTCTTAGAGGAAATTTTATATTCTAAATACCTACATGAATAAAATAAAGAGGAGATCAATGAACTGGGTATGAAACTAAAAAAGCTAGAAAAGGAACACATGAAAAACCTCTAATTAAATACCAGATTGGAAATTCTGAAACTCAAAGGAGAGATTAATAAAATTGAAATCAATAAAACTGTTGAACTAATTAATAAAACTAAGAGTTTGTTTTATATATATATATATATGTATATACATATATATATATATATTTTTTTTTAAAAAAAAACAAGAAAAAAAATAAAAAAAACAACAACAACAAAAAAAAAACCTCTCACAAAACACATAAACTTTTGGTTAATTTGATTAGAAAGAGGAATCACCTCTTTCATCAGCATCAAAAATGAAAGGTATGAGATTACCACTAATAAAAAAGAAATTAAAGCAATAATTAGAAACTATTTTGGCCAACTGTATGGCAGCAAATCTGACAATCTGACTGAAATGGATGAATATTTACAAAAATATAAACTGCCTAAATTAACAGAAGAGGAAATAAATTACTTAAATAGTCCCATTTTAGAAAGAGAAATTGAACAAGCTATTGCTCAACTCACTAAGAAAAATTCTCCATTACCAGATAAATTTACAAATGAATTTTACCAAACATTTAAAGAACAATTCGTTCCAATACTATGTAAACTATTTGGAAAAATAGGTCAAGAAGAAGTTCTACCTAATTCCTTCTATGACACAAATATGGCACTGATACCTAAACCAGGAATAGCCAAAACAGAGAAAGAAAATTGAAAACCAATCTCCCTAATGAATATTGATGCAAAAATTTTAAGTAAAATATTAGCAAAGAAATTTTACCAACTTATCAGCACTATACTACACTATGACCAAGTGAGAATGCAGGGTTGGTTCAATATCAGGAAAACTCTTGTCATAATTGACCTTATCAATGTCAAAACCAACAGAAATCATATGATAATTTCAATAGAAGCAAAAAAAGCCTTTGAAAAAATATAACACCCATTTCTATTAAAAATACTAGAGAGTATAGGGATAAAGTGAGCTTTTCTTAAAATAATAAGCAGTATCTATCTAAAATCAACAGTAAGGATTATTTGTAATGGAGAGATGCTAGATGCATTCTCAATAAAATCAGATGTGAAACAAGGATGCTCATATCACCACTAATATTCAACATTCTACTAGAAATGTTGGCTTTAGCAATAAGAAAAGAAAACATAAAGGAATTAGAATAGGCAATGAGGAAATAAAACTATCACTTTTTGCAAATGAGATGATGATATACTTAGAAAATCCTAGAAATCACCCAAAAACCTACTCAGAACAATTAACAGCTTTAGCAAAATTGCAGGATATAAAATAAACCCACACAAATCAGCATTTCCATGTCTTACTGACAAAACCCAGCAGCAAGAAATAGAGAAATTCCATTTAAAATAACTATAGACAAACTAAAAGATTTGAGTCTCTACCTGCCAAGACAAACCCAAGAATTATATGGACAAAATTACAAAACACTTCTCTCACAAATAGAGTCAGATCTAAACAAGTAGAAAAAAATTAATTGTTCATGAGTAGGCTGAGCTAATATAATAAAAACGACAATTCTGCTTAAATTACTCTACTTGTTCAGTGCCATACCAATCAAACTGCCAAAACGTCATTTTACAGAACTAGAAAAATAATAACAAAATTCATCTGGAAGAACAAAAAATTAAGAATATCAAGAGACAACATGAAAAAAAAAAAAAAATCAAAAGATGGTGGCTTAACAGTACCAGACCTAAAATTATATTATAAAGCAGCAGTCATCAAAACCATTTGGTACTGGCTAAGAAATAGTGGCGGATCAGTGAGATAGATTATTGTGTCACATGACACAATAATCAATGCCTATAGTAATCTAATATTTGATAAATCTCCCAACTCCAGCTTCTGAGATAAAAACTCACTATTTGACAAAAATTGCTGGGAAAATAATGTCACAAACTTGACATAGACCTACATCTTACACGGTCAAAATGGGTACGTGATTTGGGTATAAAAAGTAATATTATAAGCAAATTAGGAGAGCAAGGGATAATTTACCTATCAGATATTTGGAGAAGGGAAGGATTTATGACCAAAGAAAAATTAGAGAACATATGAAAAGCAAAATGGATAACTTTGATTACATTAAATTTTGGAGTTTTTACCCAAGCAAAATCAATAGAAACAAGATTAAAAGGGAAGTAGAAAGATGGGGGGGGGGGGGGAATTTTACAGCCAGTATTTCTTATAAAAGTATAATTTCTAAAATGTATAAAAGAACTATAACAAATTTATAATACAAGTCATCCCCTAATTGATAAATGGTCAAAGGATATGAACAGATAATTTTCATATGCTAAAATCAAAGTCATCTATCGTCCTATGGAAAAAAAAATGCTCTAAATCACTATTGATTAGAGAAATGCAAATTAAAAGAACTCTGAGGTACCACATCATATCTCTCAGATTGGTAAAATGGCAGGAAAAACTAATGATAAATGTTGGAAAGGTTGTGGGAAAAGTGAGACACTAATACATTGTTAGTGAAGTTGTGAAATGATCCAACTATTCTGGAGAGAAATTTGGAACTATGACCAAAGTGCTATAAAACCTTTCACTCTTTGACCCAGCAGTACTACTACCCTGCTACTGAGTCTGTATCCTAAGGAAATCATAAAAGAAAGGAAAGGACCCACAGGTGCAAAATGTTTGAAGCAGCTCTTTTGTGGTAGAAAAAAACTGGAAAATGAGTATATGCCCTCATTTGGGGAATGGCTGAACAAGTCATGGTATGTGAAAGTAATGGAATATTATTATTTTTCCCCTGAGGCAATTGGGGTTAAGTGACTTGCCCAAGGTCACACAGCTAGGAAGTGTTAAGTGTCTGAGGCCAGATTTGAACTCAGGTCTTCCTGACTTCAGGGCTGGTACTCTATCCACTGTGCCACCTAGCTGCCCTTGCAATATTATTTTCTATAAAAAATGATGAACAAGCTCATTTTAGAAAAGTCTGGAAAGATTTACAGAAACTGATGTTGAGCGAAATAGGCAGAATCAGGAATACCTTGTAATCAATTATGAAAGACTTGGTTCTTCTCAATGGTTCAGAGATCCAAGGTAATACCAATAGACTTTGGATAGAAATGATATCTGTGTCCAGAAAAAGAACAGAGATTGAGTGTAAATCAAACACAGGTTATGTTCACTTCTTTTTTTCTCCCATAGTTTTCCCCTTTAATTATGATTTTTCTCTCCCAACAGGATGCAATATGTATTAAGAGAAAGCAATATGTATTAAAAATAAGTAAAAAGAATCTTGTTCTACAAAAATATTTATAGCAGCTCTTTTTGTGATAGCAAAAGATTAAAAACTGAACTGTGTTGCTGTCACTTCCTTTTTTAATAAGGATATTAGGAGAGACATTATCAAATCCCTTGTCAAAATTCAGCCATGTCCCCAGCTATGTCCCCATCATGCAGTCTATTAATCCTGTCAAAAGAAGAAATAAACTTACTTGCTAGAATTTATTTTTGATGAACCCATATTGGATTACAGTAACCTCTGTGTTCCTTTCTTCATGCTCACCAATTTCAGAAATCAATCTTGTAATCTTGGAGGAATCAATATCAAGCTCACTGGCCTTTTGTATGACAAACCCAGTCTTGGACTTGCTTTTTGAAATTCAGGCAACCGTGACCTCTCTCCAGCTCCATTGTACCTTTTTGTTTCCCAAAATTCTCATAGATGTCCAGTGCCCTGGGATGTAATTGTTCTGGACAAAGACATTAGAATTTATCAAGAATAACTAGATTCTAGTTCACCATCAAATCTTGGGTTTTGATTAATTTCCCATACCTTAACTTCTTCTAAGAACTTAATCTTCAATCAGTAGCAGTGATGAAAACAGTTAATGCTTTTTTCTCTATTGCATTTATTCTTAGATTCAATCACTCATTTTCATATTGTGAGATATTTTTGGATTCTCACTCTGTCATCTAATGTATTAAAAGTCATTCTAAACATTCTAGGCCTTTCACTACACTGCTGTGATTTTCAGGAAGAACTTTTGAGTTAGTAGAATAACTATCCTGCAGTGTATGGTGGGTGAGGTGATCATGTGTATCCTACTGGCTTTTTTTTTTTAATTAAAGCTTTTTATTTTCAAAACATATGCATGTATAATTCTTCAATATTAACCCTTGCAAAACATTGTGTTCTAAATCCCCCCCCCCCCCTTTCTTTACACCCTTTCCCTAGATGGCAAATAATCCAATATATATTAAACGTGATAGAAATACATGTTAAATCCAATATATGCATACATATTTATACAATTATCTTGCTGCACAAGAAAAATCAAATCAAACAGGAAAAAATGAGAAAGAAAATAAAATAGAGGCAAACCATAAAAAGAGTGAAACCACACTGTTACTGGCATATTCTTAATGACAAGATGGAGATTTGTTCTTTTTTTTTTTTTTTTTTTTTTTTTTTTTTTTTTTTTTT
>JAJPUD010002532.1:205570-252937 GCA_023553655.1 Myrmecobius fasciatus
TCAGTGAACAATTGGAGGTGGTTTGAAACATTTCATTGTTGAAGAGAGCCATGTGATTTGTTCATTTTTTAGGACAAACTTGAATCTTCTGAAGTCCCTTAGCATTTATGTGGGACCCACAGTTTTGGGACATGATGGCAAAACCATTCTTTGCTCTCCCCACTTCCATTTCTCTATTTCAACTTCATCTTGCTCACAGCTGCTTAAGGAAATCTGAACCCAGTCATTCCCCATGGCAATTCCCATTTTTTATTCTCTTTTCCTTTTCCTACAGCTCCTCATATCTTTAATTTCCAAGTCCATACCGCCTGATGTTCTCTTCTACTAATAAAATTCTGAGAATTTTGATGTCTTTGACTTTCCCAGCTAAATAGCAGCTTTTCTGTCTTATCATTTATGGGCTTGAAGCTGTACTAAAGAACTTGCATTGAGGATAGTCTGCCCCTAGCACAGCACATAATTACTGTAATACAAAGGAGAAGGCAGTTAGTAGATAAAAGAAGCCTTTGCTGATCCTCCTTAAAACTGGTGTCCTCCCTTTTGTTGATTATCTCTGATTTATTCCAGATATATCTTATTTTTTACACAGTTGTTTACACATTGGCTCCTCTTTAGACTGTGAGCTCCTTGAGATTGAGGAATGTATTTTGATCCTTTTTTATATCCCCAGCTCTTAGCAATGTGTGATATATAGTAGACATTTAATAATACTAATTGATTGGCTGAGAGTAAATAATAGGAACATGAAACAGGGATCTAAGGCAGGAACAAATATTTCCAGATGAGGAGAAGGGATTAGGGAAGGATTCATGGAAGAGATGTCTTTTGAATCAATCAAGAGATGGGCAGGATTTTTTAAAAAGAAAAGTATTAGGCCCTCCAGATATGGGAACCAAGACATTGGCCCTGAGATAGAAGGGAAAACAAGATTTATAAAAGTAAATGGGCCCAGATTTCTGGATCAAATGGGCATGATGATGATGGACTATTTTCCAATAATGGGCAATAAGATGGTAAACATTTTCCTTAATCCTCACAAGCTCTCAAACCTTCTAAAATAAGAATGATACACCAATGATAAAGTAATTTTAACTGTTTCAGTGATATGAGACATAAATAATCCAAAAGAACATAATAAGTGAAAAATAGGAAATGATACTCACTGACCCTAAGCTCAGTTGGCACTCCTCTCTACTTCCCAAATGACCAACACTGAGGCTACATTTATAGACCCAGGGATTGGAAACAGGTTTACAAAAAAGCCTATCCCACATCTCAGCCCCCTTTCCCTAGAGACCTAAGCTACAGACTACAGAAAATTGTCAGGACCATAATAGACAGGACTGCTGGCAGCCTTTCAGAAGCAAAAGCCCACCAGAATGGCAACCCCATGGCACCAGTACTGCAAAGTTCTGAATGACCATCACCAGAGAAAACATGTTCTGCACTGGTAATTCCAGACTAGAGAACTGAGGAACAAAAAAAGTGGGATAGGTAACCAGCATAGAACATTACACGTGTGAGAGGCCATAGAATTTATCCTACATGTGAGTGTGTACCATCAAGACAGAGGGAAGGGTACAGTAGCCAACTGGGGATAGTTCTAATCCCAATGCAAATTGGATCAGAGAGCTCAACTGGTAGACTGTGAATTGTCAATTGACATTTGGAGATCCAGTTCCCACAGAATATATAATCAGAGGGGAAAGTGTCAGGAAGTGAATTATAAGGAAAATAGTTGGACATAAATAGTCCCTATGAATATTTGGGGTAGACTCTAACTTTGCACATTTTGAGTTTCTTCTAAGCTAATTCAAATCTGCTTTGTTCATGTGGGACATGCTGAGCAGTCCTGTGTCAGGGTCTCCCATGTCATGCAAACTATTTTAAAGTTCTTAAGAGAGACCTTGAAAATGTCCTTGTAGTGCTTTTTCTAACCATCTTGTGAATGCATATCCTATGTGAGTTCTCCATAGGTGAGTGTCCATTTGACATTCAAGATAAGGGGTGTAGGGTGTGTTCAGGGAAGATTAGTCCCTCTGCACTGAGGCCTGCTGAGCCCTTTACAAGGCTGCTTTTCACCTTGGGTGTCCACCTGATGCACTTAACTCTCACCTGTGGCTCCAAGAAGCTGTAGCATGCACAGTGACCACCATTTCCACAGATGGGCTAAATTCTACCCCGAGTTAGGGGGATCGATATCTATCCCAAACATGTAAAAACTTCCCCTGGTAGAATGGGAAGATGAGAACAATGGCCATGCAGGCAGGTAAAGCAGCTATTGTGAAGTGCTTAGAGCTTGGTTCCACATCAGAGACATCAAGGCCATCCACTGCATCTCAAGCCATCACCAGTCATTTTGATTCTGTCTTGCCACTGGACATTGGTGGTTGTGGAAGAAAGAATGAAGTCATTGACTTTGCTCAACTCTGCCTCATTTAAATCCAATTTATATATGATTTAAAAGACATCACTGTAACATTTTACCATTTCTACCCTCAAAGTCCTGCCATGATGAGTGAGTGCTGAAGCAGCAGGTACAGATGAGGGAAATAAAGGTTGGGAGGAAAGAAATGGATAGATGCATCTACATGAGATATAGACTAATTTGGCTGGAGCTTTGAGAATATGAAAGAGTGGAAAGGGAAAGAAGGGAGCAAAAATCACAGCTTGAAGAGGATCTTTAATGTCAGCCTGATGACTATTTATGAAGAAATTATTTGCTTCACAAGATGAATTGCACAGCCCAGATTACTAAAAGCATATGTCACTGACTTAAGAGAATAAATTCTCTTTATAGGCTTGAACCATTACTTACAAATGAGGCTTTATGGTGTATTTAAATGGGCTCCCTACTTGGAAAACTTTGTAGTGATTAGAATAAATGTAAATACAAGTAAAATAATGAAGTTACATTTATTTGCTTTAAGATTCTGTAGCTCACCCATGCTGCAAATTCTGTCTACTCTTCTTCTTAGTTGGTCCTTATTAGTTGAGTTTCAGTTAACTTTATCCAGATGGCTTCCTCCTTGGACAAGGATTGAGTCACAGAATTCCATTTTTCATGTTTGTATATACAAACATGAATACACACACACACACACTATAAATTAAAAGGCTGAAAGGCATCATAGCCCAATAGATAAGCATTTATTTTGTGACATTAAGTTGTGAGATGATGTAGAATCTCCTGAATAAGCTCCTAAGGGATATGTGATTCTTTAGAAATAATAGAGTTCAGAGGAGAATTCTGGGAAGATGACAAAGTAGGTCAGTAAGTGTCAAGCTTTCCAGATTTCTCCCACAAACAGAACAAATTTGCTCCTCAGGACTAACATAGACTGGCTAAAAATCAACAAAACTTGGGGCAGAATAGTGGTTCTCCTGGTACAAACAGAAGATAGGAAGAAAAACCCCAACTCAGAGATTAGCCTATGTGAAATGCAAACACCTCTTGGTTAGCTCCACAGAAATACCAAGTTGGTGCTTCTGGGGCTGGAGCCTCAGTAAGAACCACAGAAACTTTTACCTCCAGGACAAAATGGGTGGAAGGTGGAAGGACCTGAGTCCCTGAAGAGAGAGGGAACCTCAGATAATTAGGAATCCCAGACCCAGCTGTACTGCAGAGATACGGCTCTGAGCTAGAAGGAACCAACAGACAGGTAAGTGCAGAAACAGTGGGGCAGGGATGCTGCTGGCTATGGGCACTTGCAGGAGGGGCAAGCTTCTGGTTTGGGGTTTCAGGTAAAAGGGAGAGCTGAACTGAAGCTAAAAGCACCATTACCCCACAACACAATTAGAGCTGCTAACAGTAATACTTCTTAAAGTTAAAAAAAATTAACCAGCAAAGAAGAAACCCAACCATAGAAATTTATTATGAGAATAGGGAAGACCAGGATTCATTTGCAAAGAAAGATAGCAAAGCAAAAAAAGCTTCTACCCCAGAGGAAGGTTAAATGGCTCCCTGCCCAGGGAGAATTTATAGAAGAATTCAAGAGTTTAAAAATCAAATGAAAGAGACTGAGGAAAACTTAAACAAAAATAAAATAAAATAAAAACCATCCAAAAAAGGCAAAAAGTTTATGGGGGTTTTTTAATTTTTAATTTTTTAATTTTTTTTATTTTTAATTTATAGAACAAAATAAGCATTTCTATAACAGTATAATAAAAATAATGATTGCACATGAAACTGTTAATCTACCATGTACAACAAGCTATTCCCTCCAAATATATAACACATAACATGCAAATTTCTTTTTTCCTTTTTATTTCTTCCCCTACCCTAGAGACGGCTGTCATCATATACACACATACACAAAGAGATTATATATATATGAGAGAGAGAGAGAAATATATGTATGTGTATATATGTGTGTGTATATATATATATATATATGTATGTCTATAATTCTATTCATCAGTTTTTTCTCTGGATGCAGATAGCATCTTTCTTCATATTCTTTATAGTTAATTTGTATATTTATAATAGTCAAAATTACTTATTCACTCAAAATTGTTCTTAAAAAAATATTGCTGTTACTGTATACAATGTTCTCTTGGCTCTGCTTACTTCACTTTTCATCATTTTGTGCAAGTTTTCCCATGCCATTATAAGATCATTGAGCTCATCATTTCTCTTAGCATAGTACTATTCCATCACAACCACATGCCATAATTTGTTCAGTCATTCTTCACTTGACAGGGATCCCTGCAATTTTCAGTTCTTTGCCACAACAATCATTATCCCTACTTCCCCTTCTCTCCTACCTCCCACTACACCCACTCCTCCTTTTAGAAAGAATTGAGGGAGGGAGAGAAACAGAGACAAGAGAGAGACAGAAAGAGATAGCTTGTGCAGTTTCTTGAGCAGGGGAATAACATAGGTAGACCTATACTTTAGGTAGATTGTTTTAGCAGATGTGTAGGGTCTGAATTAGAGAGGAAAGAAACTCAAGGCAGGAAGACCAATTAGGAGGCTGTTGCTACAGCTTAGATAAGAGATGATGAGACACAAAACTAGGACCAGAGCTACATCAAAAGGAGAAGAGGGCAGAAATGAGATGCTGTGGGGAAAGAATCAAACTGTTGGACACCTGATTAGATGTGGTGGATAAGGAGAAGAGAATATTCAAGGCCCAGAGAGTCATAAATCTAAAGCTGTAAGTAACCATGAATTTCATTTAGTCTACATTCCCCTACACTAATGAGAAGGTTGTTTCTCAGCAGGTTCAGTGACTTACTCAAAGTCACATGGGTAGTAAGTGGCAGTATTAAGCTGTGAACCATGTCCTCTGACTCCAAATCCAATGACAAAATTATAAATGATAATGGTTAGATTTGAACTCAAGTGCAACTTCCTAACCTAAGAACTTTCTACTTTTCAGTAAAGTCAGGTAACTGAAAATCTACCAATCAATTAATATGCAGGTCTCATTGTTGCTGTTGTTTGTCCATCCTTCTCCAAGGAGGCCATGACAGCAGAAAGGTGATACCATGATATGCAAATGAATTGGATTTAAGTGAGGGAGGGCTGTACAAGGACACCTGCCTCACTTTCTCCTCCAGAGCCATCTGGGTCCAATAGCAAGATATAGATCAAGAGGATGAGAGATGACCCTAGATGCAATGGAAGACCTCTGCCTTTTTAAGCTAAAGTCTTCAATAGGTCCCAGTTTGACTGAGGTCAGACCTATTCCATGATTAATATTTATCAAGTATTGTGCCACAGTGTCAGTTTCCCTCAATTGCTGTTTCAGTCTCCCTTAATTGTGCTGTCCCAGAATAGCAATCCCTACTTCCTGACCTCCAGAAATAATTGGATTCACATTCCAAAGGAGTTATGAAACCTCCAGGTGGCCAGCCTCGACATACCTTTTATCTGTATGACCCAGAATAGTAGTCTTCTTTGCCAAGGCATCCCTCACTCCCTACTTGTCAGAATTGAATTGATAGTTTCTTTTGAACCCCTGATATCTCTCAGCTGTTCCCATGAGTTTTTTCTTTCCCCTGGACTATGGAGATTATAAAACTCCTGTTCCCAAGCAATGAGGTGCGGAATAATACTTTGTATTATTCGGTCGGCTGACATGGCTGTGTGTCAGTCTCTGCCCTGGACTGTGTGCTTTGAGACATGAGTCCCAACAGTCCCGACCCGTAGCTATGGATTCTGAACTCTCAATTAACATCAATAAAGAATTACCCAATTTCCAATGTGTGATACTGCCTCAGTTTCTCCCTGAGCATTACACAAGCACTTATTAAGTTCCAAATCTGTGCTAGGCTATGAATCAGTAACAATACAAGTCAAAACCTCAGATGGACCACACATAGTGGGGACATCCCTCACCTTGACTACAATATGCTGGTACTTAGTCCACATTTTGCTTTGGACAAGCTCAAGGATGAGATCAGATCATAGCTCCTCCCTTAAGTTCTTAATAAAAGACCTCCCAGAATCAACCTTAGTGTCCCAGGTATTCTCTTCTGAGATCTCACTGAAAATACTTATTTGTTCTAAATACACCTCAGGGTGGAGCGGGCAGAAAGGTGGAAGCCTTCTGGGAAGTTAATTCTGCATTCACAAAGTATGAAACAATGGTCAGAAACTGGGAAAGGGCAGATTTACAACATTTAATTCTTTCAAAATGAGACTTGCAAATTAAGTCAATTAAATGCTGGCTGTGTCTGGCCATTTTAATGTGAACACTTTCTACCACATTAATTGAAATGGTGCTAAAGGTACCTTAAATTCTGGACAATCATTTGATTCTGAGGAAATCAGCATGCACTGCATTCATATGAGCACTAAACGTGGAGTGCAGCTTCTAAATCATTCTAGAGGCTTATGTTTAATGCTGAAAAAGTAGGACATATGTTGGTGATATGTGGACAAGGGAACCTTATTATTATTTGTTTAAATATCTTGACAAGGGTCACAGATCTCTATGAAAAGAGCCTATTTATTTCCCTACAAACAAAGGTGTTTGAAATATTCTAATAGATTTCTTATGCACTGGGATGATGGGAAAAAAGGTAAATTGGATTTGCATCTTTAGTTTAGCAAGAAATAGAAGAACTGCAGCAACTAACTTAAGTTTGAAATCTGAGAATCATCCTCAATTTTCTCTTTTCTTTGCCTAATCCAGTTAGGTGCAAAGCCTTCCCCTATGGGATTCCTTCCTTCTACTCTGTAACAAATCTTGAATGTATATTATTTACATGCTGTCTCTTCTGGTCCTCTAAAGCAGATATTATTTTTGCCTTTCTTAATAATCTCAGCATTTAGCAAAGTTCCTGGAACTTTATATGCACTTAATTAATCTTTTTGACTGACTGATTCTCCCTTCAGTTCCTATATCCAATTAGTTGTCTATTTCTGACAATTCATGGGGTCCTTGGTCCTTGGTAGCTTTAGGGGTCATAAGGAGGAGCATTAACAGGAGAGAGCCTGCTACATACCATCAGGAGACCAAGCTACCCCTGAGGCAAGCAGGGAGGAGCACTGACAGGATTATCTCATCCTTAAGGGTGCCTTTTGTTCTTTAATGGGTGTTTTGTTATCCTTAAGTAGACTCTTGTTGGGTTCCTTCCCAATGACAAATCGATGACCACACAGTTTCTGTTTCCAATCAGGTCAAGCTATAAATATCAAACACTCATGTTATTTTCCTCCTAATGAACTTATTGGTATCCTATTTCTTTGCTAACTTCTTTTAGGACACTAGTTCCTTTTAGGATTAGCTCAGTAGTCAATGGTATAATCCCCTGCTAACTTCTTTAGGAATTTAGTCCATTTATGGTGTAGCTAGTTCATTAGAAACATAATCTTCTCCCTTGTTGATGATAAGTTCTGCTAGAAATGGCTAAAGCTCCCTTTTGGAAATTAGCCCACTGCCAACAGCATAATCAAAGCTTTGCCTCTTGATTTGTCTAATTCTACAAATTCTTTTGAGACTTTTTGCAACAACAACATTTTGGGGATTTAAATCTCCAAACCTTAATGTTGCCTTCTCCTGCTCATATGGCCATCTTTCTAATTGAGGTCCTCGTCAATCATTATGTGGCCAATTGCAATACCTTCCTGTATCATTTCCTACTTTCAGTTTCTCCTCCACATAGATGACAAATGGATTAAGGCTCTAGGTTTCACCATGTTGCTCCTTTGAGGGACAGCATGAGGTATAGTATAAGCCTGAAATCACAGAAACTGAGTTTAAAAGGTGCTCCAAATCACTATTGATCAGAGAAATGCAAATTAAGACAACCCTGAGATACCACTACACACCTGTCAGATTGGCTAAAATGATAGGAAAAGATAATGACGAATGTTGGAGGGGATATAAGAAAATTGGGACGCTGATACATTGTTGGTGGAACTGTGAACAGATCCAACCATTCTGAGAGCAATTTGGAACTATGCTCAAAAAGTTATCAAACTGTGCATACCCTTTGACCCAGCAGTGTTTCTACTGGGCCTATATCCCAAAGAGATCTTAAAGAAGGGAAAGGGACCCACATGTGCAAGAATGTTTGTGGCAGCCCTTGGTGTAGTGGCTAGAAACTGGAAACTGAATGGATGCGCATCAATTGGAGAATGGCTGAATAAACTATGGTATATGAATGTCATGGAATATTACTGTTCTGTAAGAAACAAGCAGCAGGATATTTCAGAGAGGCCTGGAGAGACTTGCATGAACTGATGCTGAGTGAAATGAGCAGAACAAGGAGATCATTATGCACAGCAACAACATGACTATATGATGATCAATTCTGATGGACATGGTTCTCTTCAACAATGAGATGTTTCAAACCAGTTCCAATTGTTCAGTGATGAAAAAAGCCATATATACCCAGAGAAAAGCTTGTGGGATCTGAGTGTGGACCACAACATAGCATTTTCATGCTTACTGTTGATGTTTGCTTGCATTTTGTTTTCTTTCTCAGGTATTTTTTTCTTGTAGATTTGATTTTTCTTCTACAGCAAGATAACTGTATATATACATATACATATATTGGATGTATCATATATTTTAACATAGTTAACGTGTATTGGACTACCTGCCATCTAGGGGAGGGGATGGGGAGAAGGGAAAAATTTGGAAGAGAAGGTTTTGCAAGGGTCAATGTTGAAAAATTACTCATGCATATGTTTTGCAAATAAAAAGCTTTAATAAAAAATAAATAAAATAAAATTGTGATGAAATTTCAAAAAAAAATCCAGCAATGTTGTGTGACTTTTGTGGGGGAGGGGGGAGAAGGAGGGGAGCAAAATGGTGGAGGACAATCAGCAACCCAGTTGAACTCTTTTAACATTCCCCTCCAAACAACTTTAATTCCTCAAAACAAATTTCGGAAGAGCAAAGCCAATAAAAGCTCAAAATCACACATTTTTCCAACCTAAGAAAAATTAAGAGGCTGGCAAGTGAAGCCATCCACATCCAGAGAGATGACTATGGGGACTGAAATTTCAGTCCAGAAACAGTGATGAAGAAGTCAGACAACTGGTCAGAAAGAGATTACACATGACCAAAAAGGAAAATGTTGGATGCTGGAGGGGATGTGGGAAAATCAGGATACTAATACAGTGTCAGGAGAGTTGTGAACTGATCCAACCATTCTGGAGAATAATTTGTTCCAAATGCTTAATGATCTATAAAACTGTGCATAGATTTGTAATTTTTTAAAAAAATAATAGCTTTTCATTTTTTTTAAATATATGCAAAGATAGTTTTCAACATTCATCCTTACAAAACCTTTATCTTCCAAATTGTTCTTCCTTCTTCCTCTCCTCTCATTCCCCTAAACAGCAAGTAATCTAATATAGGTTAAATGTGCAATTTTTCTAAACATATTTCCACTTTTATCATGCTGCACAAGAAAAATCAGATCAAAGAGGAAAAAATGAGAAAGGAAAAATAACCCAAGTAAACAAACAAGTAACAACAAAGATGAAAATACTATGCTATGAACTGCATTCAGTCCCCATAGTCATCTCTCTGGATGTGGATGGATGGCTCTTTCCATCACAAAACTATTGGATTGCCTTGCATCACCTTATTGTTGAAAAGAGTCAAGTCCATCCCAGTTGATCATCACATAATCTTGTTGCTGTGTACAATGTTCTCTTGGTTCTACTCATTTTATTTAGCATCAGTTCATGTAAGACTTTCTAGGCTTTTCTGAAATTAATGTGCATATCCTTTGATCCAAAATTATCACTGCTAGATCTATATGCCCACAATATTCAAACAAGGGAAGACAGGCCTATATGTACAAAAGAAATATTTATAGCAGCTCTTTTTGTGGTGTTTAAGAATTGAACATCAAAGGGGTACCAATGAATTGGGGAATGACTAAACAAGCTGTGGTTATGATTATATTGAATATTATTGTGCTATAAGAAATAACAAGCAGGTTAATTTCAGAAAAACTTGAAAAGGTTTACATGAACTGACACATAATGAAGTGAACAGAAACAGAACATTGAACACAGTAACAGTGTTATTCAGTGAAGAACTATGAATGATTTAGGAATTCTCAGTAATACAATGATCCGAGACAATACCAAAGGACTAATGATGAAGCATATTATCTGCCTCCAGAGAAAGAATTGATATTAATTGAATATGGTCTAAAACATGTTATTTTACACTTTCTTTCATCTTTTTCTTTTATTTGACTCTTCTTATACAAAATACATGTCACAGTCCCAGGGTCGAGAGAAATGTCAATGGCTTCAAGAGAGTAGATCTTGTCCTGGCTAAAGAACAGAGTTCAAAACAGGAGAGTAATGGCCATACCTCTACCTAGATCACACCACCTTGGAAGCATTAAAAACTTTCAGACATCTAGAACAAGCTCTGAAGAGCAGCATGAAAAAGGCTAAAAATTAGGACAATGCCTCCACCTTTGACATAAAATTCAATATTAAGAAATAGGCTGGAAAATTAGCAAACTACAACAAAAAAGAACTTGATCATTAAAAAATGCCACTACAGTGGCAAAGAAGACCAAGGTATAAAGTAAGAAGAAGATAATTATGTGAGGGCAGCTAAGTAGTGCAGTGGATAGAGCCTTGAAGTCAGAAGGACCTGAGTTCAAATCTGACCTCAGACACTTAACACTTCCTAGCTGTGTGATCCTGGGCAAGTCACTTAACCTCAATTGCCTCAGAAAAAAAAAAAAAAAGATAATTATGTAGAAATAGCTATAAAACCTCAAAGAAAAAAATGCAAATTATACCTTAATCCCACAAAAATTCCTGGAAGAGTTTAAAAAAGAGATGAGTGGTAAAGGAAAAATTGGGGAAAGAAATGGCAATGATACAAGAAAATTATAAAAAGAGAATTAATAGCTTAGTAAAAAAATTTTTTAAAAGGCAAAAAACTACTGAAGAAAATAACCTTAAAAAACTGAATTGGCCTAATGATAAAAGAAGCACAAAAATTCACTGAAGAAAAGACCTTAAAAAGCAGAATGGACAAATAAAAAAGAGGTTAAAAAAACTCATCACATACTATAATACCTTAAAATTTAGTGCTGGGAAAGTAGAAGTTAATAAGTTCATTAAACATTATGAAACAAACAAAATTAAAAAATACATATATGTGTATACACACATGTACACACACATATGTATGACTAGAAAAACAACTAATCTGGAAAACAGATTGGAGAAAGATAATTTTAGAATTGTCGGACTACCTGAAAGCCCTGACCAAAAGAAAAAAGAGGGCCTAGACATCATATTTTGAAAAATTAAATAGAAAAACTGCCCCAATATCTTAGATCATGAGGGTAAAATAGACATTGAAAGAATACACTAATGATCTCCTTAAAGAAACATCAGAATAAAAACTCCTGGGAAAATTAAAACCAAATTCCAGGAGAAAATATTGTAAACAACTAGGAAGAAATAATGCAGATATCATAGAGTCATGGTTAAGATCAAACAAATTTTGGCAGCTTCTACATTAAAGAAGCAGAATGCTTGGAATATGATATTCTGGAAGGAATTGGAATCACTATGTAGAATAAATTATTAGCAAAACTGAGTATAAGCCTTTGGAGGACAAAGGTAGGTGGGGTGGTAGCAGTAAATATATAAAGAAATAGTGGATTTTCAAGCATTCCTGATGAAAAGAACAAAACTGAATAGAAAATTTGACATTCCAACACAAACCCAAAAACATAACATGAAAGAGTAATCATAAGAAGCTTAATAAGCTGTTTATATTTCTACATGGGAAGATAACACATGTAATTCCTAAGAACTTAAACATTATTAGGATAACTAGAAGTCTACATAAAAAGAGGGAATGATTGTAAGTTGCTCATGTTGAGTATGATTTCCAAAAAAGAAAAAAAAATTAAGGGACGAGAAAGAAGGATGTATTAGGAGAAGGGATAAGGGAGAGGTAAAATGGGAAATTTTTCTCACATAAAAGAGGGGCACAGAAAGTTTTTTTTTTTAATAGTAAAGGGGAGAATTGGGAGAAGAGTACTGCACAATGTTTGAACTTACTGGAATTCATTCAAAGAGGGAAGAATATATGTATATACACTTAGTTATGTATAGAAATCTATTTTTCCCAATAGGAAAACAAGAGACAAAGGGAACAAGAGATATGGGGGTGAGAAGCAATAAAATGGAGAACAGTGGGTAGACCCACTGGTCTCTGATAAAGCAAAATGATTGCTATTTGCACTCAATCTGAGTCAATCAGGACCCAGAAAATGATTTTGACTATCATTAGTAAATGGACAATCCAAAAGAAAGATTGGGGTACAGCTGAGTATGATATGATTACAAAAAGCAAAACCATGTAGGAAAAGTTTTTTGTTTGTTTGTTTGTTTGTTTGAAGTAATTATGCTATACTAATGAAATATGAGGGCAAGAACTGGTAAAAATAGATAGGGGAGGAGGGCTGGTAGTTCTGAAATCCTGCTCACATCAGGGATATTAAAGTAGGAAGAATACACATACATACACATATACATGTATATTTGTATATGTGTGTATATATATATATATATTTGTCTATGTGTCCATATTTATATATGCATGTTTATGTGTCTCTGTGTATATACTAAGAAGGGTATAGCACCCTCCAAAATCTATAAAGAAATAAGGGGAGAGGAAATAGAGTAGATGAATGAGAATGGGATAAGGCATGAAGATTATGGGAAAGAGATGGAGAGAGAGGGAAAAGGTGAAGAAAGAGGATAAAGAAGGGATTCTAGGAGTCAGGGGAGGTTAAGTAATACAAGGCAAGTTAGCAGATAGAAGTAAAGTAGAGAAGTTGGCAGGGATAGGAAACAAGAGATAATGCATATATGTGTGTGTATGTATGTGTGTAAAAATGTGTACATGCATATATAAATGTATATAATTACATATAGAGAGTATTTATATGCATATGCATGTGTGTATGTAACTATAAATATATATTTGGTTAATTGTAGCCTGTTTGGGGAGATGAGGGGAGGAAGAAAAGAGGGAAAAGAATAAAGTAAAAATTGCATAGCAGAGAACAAAAGAAAACCTACAAGAAAACAAAGAAAAGATGGACAGTTTTAAATATTCTGTGTTTTATTTTATATATATGCTTTCTTGAAATGGAAATTTATTGCTATATATTTTGAGTCTTCTCACATGTTTTGCTGTGCGCACAACAATGTTTTTTTTTCCCTTTTTTCTTTTTCTATTTAAGTTTTCAGTTAAAAATATTTTTAAAAAATATTGAGTATAACAAATTTAGGGAAGTTTTGGAAGACCTACACAAACTGAGGCAGAATGGAGAAAGCAAAGCAAACAATGTATATGATTAAACAATATAAGTGAAAAGAACTCCACACATAAATTTTTTTTTTTAAACGAATGTTGTGGATTTACAAAGAATACATACGGCCTCAAAGAAAGAATATGGAAAGATAACTACTACAATTCATGAAAGATAGGAATCCTCAGGTATGGATCATTGTATATATTTTTGGATTTCTTTTTTTTTTTTTGATGTATTTATAGGTGATTTTTTTCTTTTCTTCCTTTTTTGTTTATAAATATTATTTGTTACATGGGATGGTTCTCTTGGGTGGGAAAGGTGATGGATATAAGGAGAAATTCTGATGACATAAGAAATAAAATACATCAATAAAAATGTGTGTGTTTGTGTATATATATATATATATGTATGTGTATACACATATATACATGCGTGTATATATATGTATATATATATATATTAGCTATTCTTATTCATCTCTCTTTTCATTGCTTTCAATGGAACTCAGATAGAAACAGGCCTGGGATATCACTGTACTGCTATTGTCAGAATCATACATCTAGGGCTGGAAAGAACCTTAGAGACTTTCTTGTCCAAACTTTCTGACAAATTCCATAATTGAGGTCTAAGATTAGACCATGATTTGTACAAATTGTGCCCTAGTATCTCCAGGTGCCTCCCTGCAAAAGCTACTGCCTCTGTGTCACCAACCCCCTCCACTAGTTGTAGCATGAAACTACCTTTTCGAGAATATACCTGGTATACTGATTCCTAGGCCAGCACTTTCCCCTCTGTCAGCCCAGTGGCCTTGCTCCTACCTGAGATTGTCATCAAATTGCACTTGTAGGCATCTACCTTAGCTCCAAAGTTCAAGATTGAGGAGGGTGTGCAAAAAACCAAGGGAAAACCTGGGAATGGGGGAAGAAGGAAAGAAAAGGAAGAGTTCAAACTTCCGTAAAGACTGTGGACATCAAGCAAAAGAAGTCCACAAATTGTTGACCTGGCCATCTATGGAAAGAGCTCTCTTACTACCTATGTGACCTTAGACAAGTCAATTTTTTCCTCAAGGCTTCACTTCCTTTATGTATTAGATGAAAAGGTTGGATTAGATGAGCTCTCTGGGCCCTTTGAGTTCTAAATTTTTACATATATATATATATGTATACACACACACATATGACTTTATATTACACTGTTATTGTTCATTCTTCATTTTTGAAGGTTTATGTCTTCACTTGCATGGGTTTATGTCTTCACTTGCATGGGAATTGGATTTAAATGAGGCAGAGTTGCACAAAGGCTTTGAGTCATCAAAGTCTAGTTGCCGAACAAAAGTTGGGATGACTGGTGATGGCCTGGGATGCTGTGGATGACTTGGGCATCTTCCATAGCTCTGAGTACTCCATAGAATCTGCTTCCACTCCCATCATGGCCATTGGAAGAAGTCATTCATATGCTTAAGTAACTCACCAACTTACTAACTCACCAAGAGATTTGAGGTCTGTCAGTTATCCTCAAGCTGGTTTTACTGGGCTGTGACCACTATTCATGCTACAATTTTTTGGACTCATAGATGAGAGTTATTATCAAACTGTTAGTGTACCAAGAGAGTCCACTAACAGAAAGAAAGCTCCTTTTATACTTCAATATTCATAGTTGTCATTTTTCCAAAAGAAAATGAAAAAACCCACTGGAAAAAATAGGTGCCCTGTGAATACAATGGAATATTCTAATACTAGAAAGAAGAAATAGGAGCTATTCAGAGAAATGCGGGAATAATAAAGGGCTGCTGCTGCTCATAATCAGTTTGTTGTACCTTTGTATCGGGAGTTTGTGCTTTTCTATCTTATTGAAATTCAAGGCCAATTGTCTGGAGCCGGCATGGCAATACATTCAGCAAAACAGAAGGAAAAAAATAAATATGGGGAGACTTCTATGAACTGACACATAACAAAGAAAGCAGAATCAGGAGAAAAATCCCCTCAATGACTAAGTGCATCATTGTGAGTATGGGCAGTGCTAAAATCAACTAAACTCAAAGAGAGAGCAGTCCTTCTGGGAATGACCATATCTCTGGGAACAGTCTCACCTGTGGGAACAGTCACACCTGTGGGAGCAGCCACATCTTTGGAAATAACCTCATCTTTGGGAACAGCCTCACCTCTGGGAACAGCCTCACCTTTGGGAATAGACCTGCCTCTGAAAACAGCCTTTCCCCCTATTCTCTCTTACCCTATTTTAGCAATTATATATTTTTTTCTGTTCCCTCAGCCAACAAATATTTATTATACTTTTAATATAATTATAAATATATTATTCTATTTACAGGGGTACCCATAGATGCTTATTACAGAACATCAGAATTTAAGGAACCAATTACATAATGTTGAAGAATACCAGCAGTTTAAAGAATAGTTGGATTAATTTCTCTCCTTCTCCTTCTCTTCCCTCTCCCTGCCATTCCCCCCCCCTTCCTGGCTCCCTCTCACTCTCTGTATCTTTGTGTCTGTCTCTCTGTCTCTGTCTCTTTGTCTCTCTGTGTGTCTTATCTCTGTATTTTTCTGATTTTCTGCCTCTGTCTCTTTATCTGTCTGTCTCTATGTCTCTCTGTTTTGTCTCTGTCTATCTGTTTATCTCTGTCTCTCTGTCTCTCTCTGTCCCTCTCTCTCTTTGTCTGTCTGTATGTCTGTCTGTCTCTCTTTTTCTCTCTTTCTCCCCCACCTTTACATGTAGAGAATAATGGGTATTGAGGTATTGATTGTTTTTTGCTAATCTGGATTTCCATCTTTCCCTTCCCCCATTCTTTTTTTATTCTTTATTGCCAGGAACATCTCTCTGAGAAAGACATAGGGGAGACTACCATTCAGAAATGCAGGTGATGCAAAAAAAAAAAAAGAAAGAAAAGAAAAGAAAGGAAATCAACATTTTTTCAAGGGAAGAATACCATCAGCTTTGCCTCATGTTCCTCAGTCTGCTTAAGACAAGTAGCTTGCTCCTAGTTCTACTAATGATTCATAATTAAAGGGACCAGTCCCTTCTATTTTCAACTCCTCTGTTAATTGTGCTAGCCTTTGGCAAAAATCTCAGCCCTAGCATACTTGGTTCACTATCCTGAGTCCAGTATGGTAGATCACTAGGGGATATAATGCCCAGCAATCAGCTAGCATCATTTTCAGTCAAAAAAAAATCCACATAATTCACTAAAATGAGACTAAAATCATAGATGTAAAGCTGGAACTAATAATCTTTTTATTACTTCCCTCCCACTTAGGAAACTGAAGTACTATCTTAATAGGTGAAAGCAGCAGACAGTGCCAAAATAGAGATTATTTCAGTTACTCATTTATATCGTGAATACTCACCCAATGACATGTCAGTTATTTCATCCATTGCAAGCTTTGTTTCCAAGAAGCCATCTTCCCTTGCTGAAAAGAGCCAGGTTAATTCTGTACAAAAGAGGGCACAGTTAAGTGAAAACAAGAGCTCCCTTGCAAATATGGTTTGGGTTTTTGTTTTTGTTTTTGTTTCTTTGGTTGTTTGGACAAGTGAGTTCATCTGGAGAAGGTCTTCTTAATAAGAAAGGTCCTTACCATAAGAAAGTGTATAACTCCATCAATGCAAATAGGTCAGCTGTTTGTGACTTAGAGTTTTCCAGTTTTACCAAGAGCATGGAGAGGGTAAATGGATTGCCCATCATCACATAAGAAAAGGAGTTAAATCTAGGTTTTCCTAACTCCAGGATAAGTCTTCTATCTACTACTTGATGATGCTCTTCATGTCACTGTGTAGCTCTTGATTAAATTGTGCTGGTCACATATGTCTATCCCTCAAGAAAAAGTCAGATCATACTGAATTTTGACCATCGTAGTTCATCTGTGTTTCATTCTTATGGCAATAAATGAAAGCTAGACTGGAAATAAATGAAGCTTGTCACCTCAATGTAATACTTATTGGGTGATGAATATCATTCAATGACTATGGACTCATTTTCACTATTTACTTGGAGGAGGCAAATCCCAGGATCCGATATCCTTCCACAGCACTCCTAAATCACAATCTTAGTATGCTTAAACCATAAGGATTTGGAACCAAATTCTGCATCCAACTTCCAGCCACTCTTGGCTTCTCCATGTCCTCAAATGTCAGTGAGAGATAAAGTACCCTCAGGCTATCTCCTGCTGGAATCAACTTTCTCCATTAGTGAGGATGCTCAGAAAGGAATGATAACTTCATGGCAGGAAGCCACTTTATCAGAGTGTCCTTTGTGTCTGTCAATAAGAAGAGGCCATTTAGCAGCCTATTTGGGTCTACAGCACAACTTTACTCTGCTAAGTATGTTCTAATTAAGTTTTAATGATCTAATGCTGGGAGAGTGCCCCACTGTATATGACCTGATCTCATGAGATCTTTGATTTCCCAAGCTCCTCTAGAGATCTTGCTATTAAGTCATAATTTGCTAAGCTTCACTGAATCATGCCCTGGGGCTACACATTTTAGCTCTTGGAGACATGCAGAAAGTCATAGTAAGTTTTCTTCTGTCTGCCTTTCCATTTTCCAGACTTTTGATTTTGTTTTTGTTCGAAGTCAAAACTAGTCCAGAAGGAGCAAACAGACACATGGATTTCTTTGACTATGGCTTATCCTTTTGCCCCCCATTATTTTCCATCATCCCCTGAGAATTTTTGATTTGCTTGTTTGTTTTATATCTAGCACTAATGATTTTCATTGCTCTTCATAGCCTTCCATTCAAGACATCTCCCACCACTCCACATCTGGGAATTGATGCTTGACACTCACCTCCAGCATCTCTTGCCTCCAAGATTGTCTGCCCAGAGGGGTTAAAAGACCTAATTGGAGTACCTCATCTCATGTTCTACACAAACCATTCTCTTTGAATCTAATGATAACTACAGCATCCCTGGCTGAATTGCCTCCAGATTTGGCACATTCATCACCAGAGCTGGTTCAGAGTTCATGCTGTCTCCCTTCACGAATTGTATTTTATATGCATGAATGAAACTTCCCATCTTTCCTGCCTGATTATGCTGGCCCACTTAATCAAATGAATGAAAAATTTCTTTTTCTATCTAACTCATTTTTGCAAATGAGATTTTGAGTCTGATGGAATAGAGAGAAAGCATATATCAGAAATCACCTCCTGGCAAAAACAGGGAATTCAATTGTCAATTTGAACAAGTTCCTAAAAGGAATCTGTTCATTCTGTCCTTCAATTCAATTCAATTTAATTCAATTCCCATTTTAAAATTCACATTATGTGTCAAATACTAGACTTGGTGGTGGAGATACAAACACAATATGCCAACTGTCCTTACTTGCAAGGAACTTACTTTCCACTGGGGGAGGGGGGAAACAATATGTACCAAAAAATGCTATTTTAAAGATATAAAACATTTATTATTTTTTATAGATGATGTAGAAATGTATTTAAAACCCATTCAAAGTAGTTAAAAAGAAATTTGGCTTGGGGTTGAAGGGAGAAGTGCTAACAATTGGGTAGATTCTTGTCCAGAGATTATTTGTTCTCTCTGTCTTTGTTTCTGTCTGTGTGTGTGTGTGTTTCTGTCTCTGTCTCCCCCTCTCTGTTTCTGTTTTTCTCTGTGTAGATATGTATGTACTTATACATAAGTTGATTCTAGTTATTTGAAGTAATAATGTTCTATAAAGTTGCCATGAACAATGAATTAGAGAAAACTGAACTACAGCTCCTATGGAAAATACTGAATTCGTTTTCTATGAATCTCTGGTCACAACACTTACTTTAGCACTTTTTGGAGTAGCTTCATGTACAGATCAATGAATTTCCTCTTTCTTTTTTTGGATGTACTATATTATTGATTCATTAACATCGAACTTTTGGCCAAGAGCATTATAACTCATGCTTGAACAAAGCTCATCTAATGTAAGTATTTTCTCCGTAGGGCACAACACAGATTTCTTCTTAGAACACTAGATGCGACTTTAGCACTATGCTTGGGGGCTTTTTTAAATGGTGAAATAACTAAGAAAAATGCGGGGGGGGGGAAATGTGGCAGTAAATAGACCATGAAAAAGTCACTTGTTTACAGGATAAGCGTTGAAACAAGATGGCAGAGTGTTGCTTTGTTCAACCTCAGCTGGGAGTATGCTCATTGGGTGAATCCAATTTTTTGTAATTCTGTCTATGTCTACAAATGATCACTAAAGTTCTTGGGAAATTACTTCTAAAGAGTAAGCAAATTCACAAATACAGAATCCTCAAATAATGAGGGTCAACTGTATATGTCATATAGAACATGTTAAGATTGCTGTCCTTGGTTCTCAAAGAAGACCAAAATGACTTCACTATATTAGAGTCGAGTTACAGTATATCCAGCTGTGACTGATCAGATTACAGTAAATCCAGCTGTGAGCACTTTTGCCACAGGTTGGACACAAATAATCCCTATGAACATTTGGAATAGTCTCTGAATTTGTGTATCTTGTGTTTCTTCTGAGTTAATTCAATTCTGCTTCGCTCACGAGCACAGCATCTTTTCTGATAAGGGCACACTATTCTGGGTGGTCCTGTGCCAAGGTCTTCCATGTCGTGAAATCAATTCTAAAGTTCTTAAGAGAGACCTTGAGAAAGTCCTGGTATCACTTTTTCTGATTACCTTGTGAGTGCTTATCCTGTGTGAGTCTCAATAAAATAATCTTTTTGGCAAGCATACATTCATCATTCAAATCATGTGGCCAGCTCAGTGGAGTTGCACTCTCTGCAGTAGAGTTTGAATATCTGGCAGCTTACCTCAAGAAGGGACCTCAGTGTCTGATACCTTATCCTGCCAGGTGATCTTCAGAATCTTCCTAAGATAATTCAAATGGAAGCGATTCAATTTCCTGGCATGGTATTAATATACTGTTCAGGTTTCATAAAAAAAAAAAAAAAAACAATAAGGTCAGTATAACAGCTCTGTAGACCTTCAGTTTGGTAGTCAGTCTAATACCTCTCCTCTCCCACATTTTCCTTTGGAGTCTCTCAAACACTGAGCTAGCTCTGACAACATGTGTGTCAATCTCATTATCAATGTGGACATCCCTGGAAAGTATGCTGCCAAGGTAAGTGAACTTATCCACAGCATTCAAAGCTTTTCCATTTGTCATCACTGATGGTTCCACATATGGATGGTGTGATGCTGGTGATGGGGAACCTGTATTTTTTTGATGTTCACTGTTAGGCCAAAATTAGTATAAGCAGCAGAAAATCTATCCATACTTTGTTCCATCTCAGCTTCAGAGACTGCGTTGAGTGCACAATGATCGGCAAACCAAATATATATATATATATATATATATATATATATATATACGTATATATATGTATATATATATATATATATATGCTCCACTACTCTCTCTACTTTAATTTTGCCTTGGAGCGAAATTGAAGAACTTACCATCAATGTGGCAGCTGACTTGGGATTCTATGTTTTTCCTCACTGAGGGAATTTAATATCGTGGCTAAAAACATCATGCTAAAAAGCATGGGAGCAAGCTCACAACCTTGTTACCCACATGTATTGCCAATGTAGATTGGTACCTTCTCCGCCATTTCTAGTCTTAGAGAGTTGTCTGACACCCCCAAAGTTAAATAACTTGTTCCAGGTCACATAGCTACCAAGTGTCAGGTGTAAAAGACTTGAGACCTAATCTTCCTGGCTCGTTATAATTTCTGTTCTCATTTTTCTCAGATAAAAAGTCTTTACCTAAGATTGCCTTGGAGTGATGGTCCTGTTTATTTTTATTTTATTATTATTCAGTGCATTTCACATGGCAAAAATATAAACTTTGAATATGTCCTACCATTCAATGAAAAGGGTGAGAAGATTAGCAATTACTGTTTTAAAGGTCAGGAAATTTGATTAGGAGAATTTGGATTTTTGGCCATGATAGATAACTGATCCAACCCAGCAGACAATTTTACACAATTTTCCTTCCTAGTATTACCACTGAAGCCATTTTTCTTTGTTAATAAATCTACTTTGTTAATAAGACTGCTGGGTTTTCAGCATTGTATCAGTCACTTTAAGTTTGAGAGAAAAGATAATTTTTCTCTTATATGAATAACCATTTACTATTGGGGACATCCAGGATTTTTCTTTCCTATTTTCTCATTCTCTATTAATTTAAATTAGACATTGCAGATGTTCTTCTCTGGCTTGAATGGGAGAGTTGGAGATCCTTTGTCTAGATTTCACAGGGCTAGGAGTGGTCTGGATATAGGAATGACATAATCAGTGAAGCTCCTCAGAGCACTAGAATAGGTCCATCTCTTTTTAATATTCAGTTATAATATTCAATATTATAGTATTTCATTGTTTACCAATTAGTGTTGACTGTTGCCTGTAAGGAACATCCACTCTTCCAAGGTCATATAAGATCAATAAATTGCCATGTTATATCTTTGGCCCATAAGAGACACTAACTGATGAATCCTTTTATTAATTATTTACTAAACATAATTAATAAAATAATTACCCAGAAGTTAGTTATATATCTCGAACTTTTTCTATCACAGGTGGATACTTTAGCAAACTGCCCCATTTCATTACTATTCCACAGTCTAGCAGCCTATGCAGCCTTTTATCAATCCATTTTAAATAAGAAATACAAGGATCTTATTGTTTGTGCAATGAACATTTGTTGCTGTCAATTTCTTCTGAACATATAACCATTGGGGATCCTTCAGAGCATATTTTATATAAATATTTCCAAAAGAAATCAGGAGTCCAAAGGGACAAAATTAGACAAAGTCACTTTTTTTTTCATGACAGAGGAAACACTCATATGTGCATGTCATTTGACAGTAGAAGTTTTCAACTCTGAGATCTGAGATCAGCTCTAGCATCCCTTATAGGGATTAAGGCAGCAAGATGGCATGATGGATAGGGTAATGGGCTTGGTGCCCATTATTGGATCAGGTGTCAGAAAGACCTGAGTTCAAATCCTATCTAGAACCTTACCAACTGGTAAGGTTCTCTCTGGGTCTCAGTTTCTCCAGATATAAAATTAAGGAGCTTGACTACAATGACTTCTAAAGTCTCTTTCAGTTCAAAATCTATAATCCTACAACCAAAAAAAGCATCTCTTGCTGCAAGAGATAATCAACCACAGAATTTAAACTCTATTTGTAGCTGAGAACCAATACATCCCATTTTCGATCATTAATAAAGTGAAATTGAAGTATGACTTTCACTTTCTTTCCCTTCAGTGATGAATACTGAAATGGAGAAAGGGATTAATTATAGAGATAATCAGGAAGCCCAAGTATCTTTGCTGGCACAATGATTCTGTCTGCCCAGGACCACAGGGATAGCCCAGGTTTTGATAGAAGGGGAGAGACAAAGTAGAGTCATTGCTAGAAGAAATGACTCTGTGTCCCTGGCTATCCTCCTAAGGTGAGCACAGGACATCACTCAGCTTAATGAGCCATTTGTCACTTCCAGAAATAGACTGAGATGATGCTTCACTAATTATGTTGACCTTTGAATAGGCAAAGATTTACAATGTGAATACATGATCTGTTTAAAAATCATCTGTTTGCAACAGAAACAGCTGATGAAGTCAAAGGGAATTGTGGACACTATATTTTCATTTGTGTACAGTTAATCTACTTAAAATGCCTAAATTAAAGAATATTCCAGCCATTGCAAAGTCCTCAGATTTTCTTCAAGAGCAAATGCAATGAAATAGCCAGCTCCATTTTGCCTCATTCTCCCCAATTCATTTTGCTGACTCATTTTTGCTTGAGATAGATTTTTCTGTACTTGGGCAGTACAGTGACCAGCAAAGGGATGAAAATCGCTCTAGTTCTGTGTGCCTTAGCAACCACGATTTCACTTTCCTGTTGCCATAACAACTCTGGCAAGCACATCAAGGTCACTCAGCCCACTTTGCCTCTTGTCAGTAGCTGAGTTTCTGATGCTTTTAGTGCTTTTGTTTTGTCTTTGCTCTCATAGAGTTGTAGGAAAAAGATATCCCCAAAAAGAACCTCATCTCACCAAAATAGATATTGTGAAAGAACAGTTAATTTTCAACACTCCAATGAATCTATAATTTCATCTACATAGGTATTCCCTCCCTCCAAATAATTTCTTACACACACACATACACACACACACACACACATAAAATTTATCTGTGTACATATTTCTGTCCCCACCTCCCAATATTTTCACTACTCAGACTGTTTTGTCTGTATAGTTCTAGCAGCTAACACAGTGACTGACCAGCCCATAGTAGAGGCTTATTAAATGCTTGCTGAAATTTTGAGGGACTTATTAACTCTCATCATTGCAAAGATCAATCATGATTTCAGAGGACCAATGAGGAACAACAGTATCTGCCTCCTGAGAGATGTGATGAACTCAGTACAGAATGAGATATACATATTTTTATACATGACCAACATGGGAATTATCTTGCTTAACTGTGCATCTTTGTAACAAGTGCTTTTGTGTGTGTGTGTGTGTGTGTGTGTGTTTTTCCAGTGGGGGGAGAAGTGAGAGGGAGGAAAAAATGCTTGATAATTTTTAATTGAATTACAATTTAAAAAATACTTGCTGAAATAAATGCTGTAAACCTATAATTTATCTATGGCTGCTCATGCCATTTGACTCATCCACTTCCTCTCATTAAAAGCTATCAATCAGCTCAATAATCAATGAAAAATAAATACATGTGGAACATCACATGAGTGTTATATCATCTTATTAAATTATCCCTGGTGTACTAGGCTTGGACTTATATGTTCTATTTCAAAAGCAGCTAGGCTTTAGTCTTGGGAAAATGAGAGGAAACCCATATTTACCAAGTGTTCTGTTTTATGATCATAAATCATAATTCTGATTGAAAGGGATCTTAGAAGCCAACTAAGCCCAATCCTTTCATTTTGAAAATAAGGAAGCTAACTTCAAGGCAGAGGAGTGACTTATCCAAGATCACATGAATAAGTATAAGGGAAGAAATTTGAAGACAGGTTCTATGACATCAGGACCAATGCTCTCTCCACTCTATGATGCACAAAAGTAAATTAAATCCCAGGAAGATGGAGACTAAGAAGTGTCTTCCCTTAGGCTTGCGAAGATGATAATGGAAAGCTTCTTAGACTATCAGCTCTCACTGTTCTTATCCTAATGCACTCAGAATATGGTGAGCAGTCCACTAATGGTACAATATTATGACTAATTTTACAACACTGCTTGATTTCAACTCTTTGGTATCAGATAGAACATGGGCTTGAAGACAGGAAAACCTGAGTTCAAATTCTGCCTCAGACACTTACAAGATCTGAACAAATCATTCAAATGTTTCTCAGTTTCTCAGTTCCCTCATCTGCAAAATCAAATTATTGGACTTGATGGCTCAAGGTCTCTTCCAGCTCAAAATTCATGATCCTTTGCAAATGGATTGCATGAAGCATTTCCTTTTCCCCAACTACAGACACTACAACTGGAGCTCACCTGTGTGTGTATGTGTGTGTGATATCATAGTTCTCCATGAAAGCAGACAATCTATCAGAAAACCTGGTCATGCATTTTACAGGATAATGATGTCTAGTTCTTTTGGTCTTTTAGAGACCAACCCCACTAATTCCCCTCTGCAAGATATTTTAGTTTATATCAGACTCTATCAGGAACGCTCAGGAGCTGATCCCACAATAGAAGTTCTAATGTGGAACAGAGAAAACTAATTTGATTTTGGGATATCTGCATTGGGGTCATCATCATTGTTGGCTTTTCCCTGCCTTGGCAAGTAAGTAATAAATGAAAGGAAAACCATTAGTGGAGCTGAGATTTCAGGCTTTCAGTTACCACACCATTCCCTTGTTTCCCTCTCCTACCTCATATTATTTCATCATCACAGGCAATAAGCCTTCAGAAAATGCCCAGGTGGGGGGGAAATGTAGCCTGAAAAAAAAAAAGGCTATTCGTGTGGTCAAAAGTGCTTTATGAGGTTCAGATAAAGGAAAAGTGGTTTTCAGATGGCCCTTATTTCCCTCAGGAAAAGAAAGTGTGTCTTGTCAAACATGGGTCTGTCTTGCTGAGAACTAGGGAAGAATTGTGGCTTTGCTATTGGGGGATGGTGGACTGATGTCCCCTCCTACCGAGAGGCCAATGGTACATATTTTATAGGAGGAAGATGCTGGAGGGAAGAAAGCAGAAATCAGACGCCCTCTCCTCCTCTCATGTCAGAGGAGGAGAATGGAGAGCATGGCAAAGATAACACAGGCAAGGATCAAAGGAAGTGCCCTAATTTCCCAGTGACAGATTACCCCTAAAGCAATTCCTCACCTTTACAAGGCATTATATACTTTTAAAAAATGTTTTTATGTGCACTTGCTTCCTTTCTTGATCTTGGCAACCATCCAAAAGCAAGGATTATACTTGTCTTCATTTTTTAACCTGTGATTTAAAAAAAAAAAAAACTGTTTTTTTAAATTATGATTTCATTTTGTATAGGGAACTCCCAATGAGGAAATTCCCTTTACCAATGCAGATTGACACTTCCTTGGCAATTTATAGTTCTTATATATAATTGTAATATATATTACTAATATATATATATATGTACATATATGTATTACTAATATATATATTCTATCTCAATATAATATATTATATAGATTAATGTATAATATCAATATAATATATTAATTATATATTAATGTTTAATTAATATATAATATAACAATATAATATTATTATAATAATAATAATTTTCCAGTTTGTATCATATATTTGATTTACTAACACATAGTAACTCTTTATAAAGAAACTCCTACTAGGGCAGGTCAGCACCTTCTCTAAAACTTAGAGCCCTTTAGGGTTTGGCTAGAATGCCAAAAGGTCAAATGACTTGCTTAAGATTATACAGCTAATATGTGGGAAAAGTAGGAGTGGGACCCTGGTCTTTCTCCCTCCAGACCTGGATCTCTCCACTCCACTATATTATCCCCAATTCCCATTTTACTGATAAGAAAAATGAAATAACTGAGTGACTTGTTTTAGTTCATGCTACTAGCTAGTTCAGTCATTCAACTGAACAATTATTGCTGAGGTACATAGTATATGTAACAATTATTTCTGAGGTATATACTATATGTCAGGTGCCATATTGGGTATGAGTGAGAAAAAGACGAATATGAAAAATGCCTCTTGTCTTCACGTGATGTACATAATGGGAACCAACATGTAGATAGAGAAATAAATACAAAATAGTTTCAGGGTTGGAGAAACACCAACAATTGTGTGGAGGAGAGGGGTGATCAGGAAAGAGGGAGCACTGGAACATACTTTGTATGAGGAAGAGGAATCGGCAAGTACTCTTCCAAGATTTTCTGGAACCATATTATGAAGGATGTTAAAAGTGTTATAGGTCAAGCAGACAGAAACAACATCCACTTTGAAGTGGGTCTCCTGAAACCTAATCCAGACTTCTCTATCTCATACATTGGGCCAAAAAAGGGATATTTGGGGGCTTGTTACTCAAAAGGCAATGGTGGGAAATGAACCGTTTGCATACAGAGTACAGAAAATTATGTAACACTTTCAGATAGATTTTTGTAAAATTCTATATTTTGTGGATGAAGAAGTTAAGTGATTGAGCTACAGTTATATAGCTATCATCAGAGCAGTATTTGAATCCAGGGCTCTTATGATTCCATTGCAATACTCAGTTCACTCCAATGTGCTAGTGCTCACATACTTCTATTTTGCTCATTTTCAGAGTACTGAGAAAGGCATCACTCAACAGAAAGGGATTAGGAATGATTCTAGTTAGGAAACCTTATCTTTTCATGTATAAATGCTTTGTATCAGGGAATCCGGATGCGCCAGAAAGTCAGGTCATCTTAGCTCTGCGTGGATAATGTTGAAGAAATAAGCCCTGGGCAAACCCAAACTGGATAGCTTTCTTTCCAAAAATCAATCAATGAATATTTATTATCTTTCATGAATTCTAAACTATGCCAGGCTCTAAGGTGAGGACAAAATTTAAGAGTTGTCTTCCTTATCCCACAGGCTTGCTTCTTTATTCCACAGGCTTGCTTTTGTAAATGAGAAAGAAACTCCACAATTGATCCAATGGAAGCACATCGTGATTAGTTGTCTGCTAATCCTCAAGGCAATATAACCTTTGTGGGGTAGTAGAGTCCCTCTATGAGGATGCTTCAGAATCAATTGAACTGATCTCAAATTGCCAGGGTCATTTGATGCTCTGATGAAGATTCACCTGGACTTTAAATGATTATCTTTAGGAAGAAATTGGAAAGATTTGCCTCTGTGCTTGGCAAAATCATTGCTATTTGAGACTTGTCAATACAAATACATCCTCATGGACAATCAAGGCCTTCACTACAAACCTTTCTGATTGCTTTGATTGCTACAGAAACATAGCTGTTGCCTTCAAGTACATATGTTCTTCCTACTGAGACACAAATGAAGCATCCATCTTGCTCACTTCAGTTGTTCATGGAAGCAACTTTTCCATTGTTATTCTATTTTTATTCTGGCTTTTACTTACATCTGCTAAGTCCTGCCATGTTCTCCTATAGAGAGAGAACCACTGACCTTGCCTAGCACAATTATTCTGTCCTGTTTAATGAAAAGCATAACATAATGTCACTTTTTTGAGTAACTTAAACTAGTTGGGACCATATAATTTACATGAAATAATGTAAGAACTGTAATTTCATCAGTGATGCTCCTGGTTTGGAAATTACCTACTCTGATGCAAGTGGTAACCTGGTCAGAGCTTTATAGATAAGCTCCAGGGATTTGTCTAAGACACTTAGATGTTAAGAAACTCATCCGGGATCACTCAACCAATAAGAACCAGAGGCTGGCTTAAATACATGTCTTCCTGTGTACAAGCAGCTCAGTATGCCATCAAACACACCTGGCTGCCTCTCTTAAGGATCTGAAAGACTATACAAGTAAGGTTTGATTGTGTGCAATAAATAGAGGAGGAAGATTTGAGTGTGGACTAGAGAAGTCATGAAGATTTCATGGAGGAAGGGAGATTTTGAATGAGGACTGGGCAGTTCTTAATAGTTTGAGGGTGGCCAGGACATAGATGAATGCTTTTTGCTGGGTAGATGCTGGCAGGCCTTATTACAGCTGTTTGCCTACTGCATATACACCATATTATAAATTGTAAAGTGGTCCCATAACCAACCTTAGAGCCTACATGTCAGCTATACATACAATTCCATTTGTGGCTCGCTGTATCTCAACTATCAGGAACTCAAATTTTATTTATGTAGGTTTATCCTATGCCCTTCAAATTTGCTAAAGGTGCTAATTATTTCACAGAATGTTTTAGTTGGTTTTTTAGAGTTCTCTAAGTATATCATCATATTATCTGTGAGAGTTTTGTTTTGAATCAAACTGTATTGCAGATTTTTTTTTCAATGCAAACTGAGAGTTTTTCTTTTCCCCAGAACTTAGGAAACATTTAATTGATCATTTTCATTATCCTACCAATTGAAGGTTGCCAACTGTACTACTTGTTCTTTTAAGCATCCCGATTGATGAAGATTGTGACCTGGTACTCTCTTCTCCTCCCCCACTCATTCTGGGTCTGCTATGCTTTTCATTATTAACCATTTCTGGCTTTGAGGTCACCATGGGGCACTGCTTGGAGGACAAAAGGCTCTCATTCCCACTGTCAGAGAGATAATAGAAATAGTGCTATGGGACTCAATGAGGTGAAAGGTCTCTTCTCTCATGGATGCTTGGAATTAACCACTGAGTTGCCAAGCTTGAAGCCAAACATACACAAATAAGAACATGTGGGGGCTCTATTTGATTTCCAGAAATATTGAGAATGAACTCTGCTCTCAGGATATTAGCCAAGAATCAGATAACCTCAATGTTGCATATGGCCTTGGAGACAGCGATATCTGGATTTCAGGCCCACTCCTGATAGCAGAAGTCTGTGACCCTGAGAAAGTCACAAAATCTCTCAGTTTAAGACTATATTTAGTATAAACTTGTGTTTGGGGGCAAGGCATTCCTCAGATACTGCTTCCTATATAGGTATTAAATCGCCTAAATAGGAATTAAAAAAAAAATACAAAACCAAAAGTGATCACCAGGATTTCTGTTGAGCCTGGGGCAATCTATAACCAGAGCCATATCTAAGATGAGGAGATTGCCCCAGAAAGCAAAACTTAGAGAAAACAAACAGCATATTAGTAGCATTGAAACAACTAAGTAGAGCTCCTAGTTAGTAAGAATAAGAAGATTATAATAAAGGAAGCTCTCTAGTTGGGATGAGCTCACAGGATGAGATTAAGGAAAAAAGCAATGGATCACTTGAATGTTCCATTGGTATTCTTGTGATATCAAGGAAAAGAATAGAAAGTCCACTTTGGATGTGGGGGCAAGCTAATGGGAAGAAATGACCGAGGGCTGCACGGGGTGTTGCCATGGATGAGTTGCAATCTGCACTAGCTGTTCCCTTCTAGGATGCTCTGGCCCCTCATCTCTACCTCCTTCAAGATTCAGCTCAAATCCCACCCACTCCAGGAGACTTTTCCTTGTCCCCACAACTGTTAATGCTTTTCTCTTTGTAATTATCTTCATATATATTCACATATATATATATACATATATATATACACACAGAGTAAATTGCATTATATATACTATAACTATATATATGTGTGAATGTGTGTGCATGTATACAGATGTGGATATATGTGCATATATACATTGTGTATGTACATGTACATATGATTAGTTGGTTGGTATTTCATACTTGAGGAGAACCAAAATGAATCATTGCAATGTCACGGTAAAGGTAAAGTGTGTCCAACTGGCTGGTCAGGCTGGGGAGGCTCTATATCGAGTTGGGCACAAATAGCTCTTATGGCCATTTGGGAATTTGCCCTTCCCCTATTTCTTTGGAGATACCACAATTCTGCTTTGCTCCTAGAGCACAATGCCTTCTTTGATGTAGGTGTTTCCAATTGTTTCAGTTCTTCAAAGAGACCTTTACCGTGTCCTTGTAACATCTCCCCCATGAGAATGTGACTCCTTGAAGGCAAGGATTTGCTTCTTTGCAGCACCATCACTTAGCACAGTGACTGATGCACGGGGAACATGATGACTTACTACTTGGTAGTGGTGATGCTGGGAACTCCCACATTGATGAGATCCCATATCCCCTGAAGTCTTGAAGAAAGCTGTCAGATGTCATGATTTCTTCTTGCACATCCCTTATCCCCGTTATGAACTTTTCTCCATTTGAATACTTCCCTTTTGATAGAAAGAGCCCAAACTATGAGAGAAGGCAATTTTTACCTAATATTCCCAGATTTTCACTGAAGGGGACCCTACAGTAGGAACTCTGACTCTATTCCAGGATGGCATCCCAGGATCTTCCCTGCCTCCCCTAAATTAACCTTCCTTAAAAATAAATTTTCTACCACCTTCCTTAAACTTTGTTGTTGTGGTTACAATATCACCCCGACAACAAATGTACCACTGCCCTCGCTGTCACTGTCACAAAATGGCTTGAATGAAGCCTTGGGTCAGCATGCAACAGGTTAACAAACCAGGCTATAGATCCCCTTGCCCCCAGAGTCAATAGGAACCCAGGGAATGTTTAATCTGGGTCAGGAAATGGTGTGAAATTTAGCCTGCCTGCTGCTAACCAATTGTCTCCTTCCCTAGATAAAATCCTAACAGTCACCCCTGCTGCTGTCTGCCTAACGCATCAAGAGGCCATGTTTAGAAAAGTTTCTGAAGAACATTGTTCACCTAACAATGAACCAGAGACAAGAAGCAATAATGAGCTGTTTGACTGCTGCCAGGGTTCAGCTGGAAGTGATAGATCATCAAATATTTAGATAAGAGTTCGGCAAACGGGCTGTGCAAGAAGAAGGGGAGAGAGAGAGAGGGAGGGGGAAAGAAGGAGGGAGAGAGAAAGAGACAGACAGACAGACACAGAAACAGAGAGATAGAGATAGAGACAGACAGAGAGATAGAGACAGACAGAGACAGAGATAGAGATAGAGACAGAAAAAGACAGATAGAGATAGAGACAGAGACAGAGAGATAAACAGAGAGAGAGGAGAGACAGAGACAGAGATAGGTGAGAAAGACAAACAGATGGAGGGAGACAGAAACAGAGAAAGAGAGAGAGGGAGACAGAGACAGAGACAAAGAGACAGAAACAAAGAGATAGAGAGAGAGACAGATAAAGAGCAGAAACATCACTATCTGCACAGGTGCTTTGCTAAGTCCTTCCCACTTGATTCATAGTTGTAATGCATCTGATTACTAGTTTTGTAAAAGCCCTGTTGACAAAATGTTCAGATGAGTAAAGCGCTACATTTGGAGTCAAAAAAATTCAGGTTTAAATCCCACCTGAGCCACTTATTAGCAGTGTCATCCTGAGCAAGCCGTGAACTTCTTTAGGCCTTAGTTTCCCCCTCTGTAAAATTAGAAGCTTAGTCTCAATAACTGCTAAGGTCTCTTCCTGTTCTGAATGGATGATCTGTAATTTCTATACTTTATTCATTGTTTCTTTGCTGCACAATACTATAGAACAAGCATGGTCCATCAACTTTCAAAGAGTTTGTCTTAGCAATCCACACAGGTAAAAACAAATAAATGAAAAACATATCCATTTTCCAAGTGATAACAATTATATAAAGCAGCCCATTAACTTGCTCCACGTGCGATAGACACTACAGCTGAACAATGAGCTGTGCCCAAAACTAAACAAGACAGCAAGCTGGATAGCATTTGGAAAATTGTCCAACCCTTTCAACAGCTTCAGATTGCTCCATGACCAAAAAAAACATAAACAAAAAAAACCCATCTTTTTAACACTGATACTTGTTTTGCCATATGGCTAGAAACCATAAAATATAATTGTCAGCAGCTAAATGGAGAATCATATGGTGGGCATGAAACACTTGCGGCATCTTCCCAGAGATGAGATATTCAAGAAGTGATGTAAAAAATACTGTTCCCGTATTGCATGGTCATAAAAGGAAATGGGCAGGGAAAGGAATGAGAAGGAGACATGGTTGAATGATTGCCCCTTGATTGAGTTTGCAGTTGGACCTTTGTTTGAATCTCACATCAAACACTTATTGTGTGGAAATAGGTGAGCCATTTAATATCAGTCTCAGATGCTGAAATTCAAGAGCGAATGAGCATGAGAAATGCCACCCTTTGGGTAAAAAAATGAATGTGAGAGAAAAACAAAAGATACCACCAAGCAATTTTCAAAAAGATATACATTAAAGAATTTGCTTAATTCTCAATCCTATGAAAGCTATGAGCTGACTTTAGAAAAAAAATTTAACAACCCTTATTCATTTAAGAGGAGAATCTGCATTTTAACATCATTTTAGCATCCAGAGATTGCTGAATTTTATTGCTATTATTTTTTTACTTTATTTTTCATTAAAATTTTAATGATATCTCTTGTTTTTAATATCATCTTCATTTCCAAATCTATCTCTCTGCCACCTCCTAACCAGAGAGCCTTCCCTTGTGGAAAATAAAAAGATAAAACAGAAAAAGGAAAAAAAAAATCAGTCAACTCATTAACAGAATCTGACCACTGATAATATATGCTGTACCCATAGTGCCCCAATTCCACAAAAAAAGGAGGGACATTTTAAAATTTTTGTTTTAAATTTATGGAATAAAATAAGCATTTTCATAACAGTGCAATAAAAAGATGATTGCCCATGAAACTGCAAATCTACTATGTACAACTTGCTATTCTTTTCAAATATACAACAAAATTATCCTATATATTTCTTTTTGTTTTCTCCTCTCCCTACCCTAGAGATGGCTACCATTGCACACAAAAAGGGGTGTGTATGTGTGTGTGTGTGTGTGTGTATCTGTGTGTGTGTGTGTGATGAGAAGATAATGTGCTAGAATCCTCCAAGATACTTATAAAACATGACAAAAAATTTTGGTCTTGATTATCTACCAAGAAATGGAGGGAAATTGAGAATTAAAACTATATTTGTAGCCAGATTCACTTGAGCAAGTGGGATTCACTTGCTCAAGAACAGGTTATTTTGCTCATTTGTTAGGAATCTAGGTAGCCAAATTTAATTGTGGCTAACTCTCCTAGTTAGAGGAAAAGACTTTAAGCCAGAGAATGAAAAGAAACAAATAAGTATCATGAAATGGCAAAGGCAGAAGAAACAAGAGGACTGGGAAGATACTGAACCTAGGACAAACTTAGACTAGAAATGTTAAAAAAATCTGAAAAGAGTGCAGAGTAGTAAATGGGACAAAACATGGAAGTATGTGTTTGGGGTGGGGAGGAGAACATGAACAATGATTGGCAGCCATTGGTGAGCAGGAGGAAGAGAGTAGGAAGAGATACAAACTCCATAAAGATTGGAGGGACCATAAAAGACAGGTGCCAAAATGGCATTGAGAGAAGTTTGTACCACTGTTAAAGTGGTACTGAGCATGTAGGTGACTGTAGATTCCAAGAGGGAAGAGGAGAGCAAAGCATCCTTCGTAGGCGGAAGCATGTTGCCCCCTCCCATCTCAGCATCTTGAGACAAAGCCCACTCTGCTCCAACTAGTTATACATTTGTTTTGACTGGCTGAGTGAGCTCAAGTGCATTACAGGAACGGCAGTTCATTTTTTATGGCATTTTTATGATGATAGTAGGGATAACTTGTATTGTTCACACTCTTTCCTCTCAAAGAGGTAACTGAGCAACTAGCTGGTGTGATGGATAGAGTGCAGGCCTAGAGTCAGAAGACTTATTTTCCTGAGTTCAAATCTGGCCTCAGGCACTTATTAGCTATGTGGTCCTAGGCAAGTCACTTAAGCCTATTTGCTTCAGTTTCCTCATCTTTAAAATGAGCTGAAGAAAGAAAGGGCAAACCTTTCTCTTGGCCAAGAAAATCCTAAATTGGGTAATGAAGAGCTAAAATGACTAATAAAAGCATATCAACATCAATAACTGGTCTTTAATCACAATAACAATAGCAAAATGAACTGTTAGTCAACAATTGTATAATGAAACAGGAGTGATTAACTAGAATTCAGAAGACCTAAGCTCCAATTTTTATTTGCTATATGATTTTGAACTAGTTGCTTAATCTTTTTGAATTGTTTCTTCTTCTATTAAAAATAGGTAAAAATATTCATCAAGGCAATGAATTTGAAAGAACTCTATTAAGTATAAAGTGCTCTTCTTCCAGAACTGGGAAGAAATGCAGCCTATCAATTATTGAAAATGGAGCAGCTGAGTACTGATGAAAACAGGGATTGAGGCCCAGGGCCAACCAGTCGTTCACAGAACAGAAGCCAGCTGTGTCGCATGAGCCAAAAGCCATGATGTCTCCAATTCATCTCTCCAAAGCATCAGGCTTCCCATATTTTCAGGATAGAATGGTCTTTTCCATCATAATTAGTCCTATAGGAAACAGCTTGTTGGATAATCTTCTATTCCAATCATCTGGTTAGGAAAATCTCATTAAATCTTCCATAAAGTGGCACTGAAGGGTTTGAGCTGGAGACTCTGGTGTCTGCTCTCCAATCATGATCATTAGTATGAGATCTAATGCCCTGACTCTGTAATCTTTGAACTAGTTTAGGTAATTGTGGGACCTGAGAATGGGTCTGAGATCTTCAATCTTATGAGTTTTCCTCAGCTCAGAAGAGACCTATTGTAGGAGACTTTTCTTGGCTCTTCTCCCACAAATATCTCCAGGTAATTGTGTCTTTCATGCCAAAATTACCTCATATCAATTTTATAAATGTCTTGAAGGATTCTAGCACATTATCTCCTCATTAAAATGTAAGCTCCTTGAGTACAGGAACTGTTTCCCCTTGATAGCCTCAGTTCCTTATACATATGGTGATTAATGTTTTGTGATTGCTTATTGAGGTTCTCCAAAGTCTATCAGTCAGTCAATAAGCATTTATTAAGCACCTACTACATGTCAAGCACCAAGAATACAAAGAAAGGCAAAAAAAATTCTCTACATCTAATTTTTCCCATGAAACTTTCCAATTTCTTGAGGACACTGCACTTTTATTTTGATCATATGAGATAAATCTAAGAATAGACATGCCCCACCACTACAGGGAGCTGTCCAGAATATAACAGGAAAGATACCCACAATGAATAAACAATAGTCTTTGCAAGTGCTTTCTCACCCAAAAAAATAATTAAAATCACAGGAGTGGTGGTGGGCATAAGAAGCCTGTGTTTGTCTAAATTCAAGCTGTTTAAGTCAGTAAGTGACTTATAGATACCTCACAGGAAATTTACAATTGCAAAATAGCATTTTATTTGGTAGAACAAAACGCAACCTTAGAAACTCATTGCCAATCAAATGTCTTCCATACATAATTTAAAATTCCTTAAGACATGCAAATTAAAACAATCTTGAGATATTATTTCACACCCACCAGATTGGGTAAAATGATTGAGGGGAAAGTGACCAGTTTTGGAGGCAATGGGGAAAAAATGGGACACATTCACTGTTGGTGAAGTTGTAAACTGATCCAGTGATTTTTGAAGAGCAATCTGGAGTTATACTCAAAGAGTTATTAAACTACCTACATTCTTTGGTCCAGCAATACCACTGCTAGGTCAGTTACCAAAGATGGTTAGGGGAAAAAGAGAAAGAACCTATATGTTCTAGAGTATTTGTGGCAAATCTCTTTATGGTGACAAAAAACTGGAAATTGCAGGAGGGCTCATCAATTGGGGAATGATTAAACAAGTATGTGATTGTGATGGAGTACTACTATTCTATTAGAAATGATGAACTCAGTAATCCTAAAACAAGATAATGAAGAGTAAAATGAGCAGAACCAAGAGAACATTGTATTCAGTAATAGCAATATTGTTTTTTTTGTTTTTTTTGCTGAGGCAATTGGGGTTAAGTGACTTGCCCAGGGTCACACAGCTAGGGAATGTTAAGTGTCTGAGACCAGATTTGAACTCAGTTCCTCCTGACTTCAGGGCTGGTGCTCTATCCACTTCACCACCTAGCTGCCTTGATAGCAATATTGTTTTAAGAAAACTTTGAGTGATTGAGAAATTTTAACTAATATAAATACCCAAATTATCTACAAAGGATATATGAGGTAGATAATATCTGCATACAGAAAAAGAACTAATAAATAGAAGTATGTATAGAATAATTTTATGCACATATACCTACTTGTGTCTAATGATAGCCATCTCTAGGACAGGAAGAGTGAGTAGGAAAGAAAAAAGAAAAAAAAAAGAAATTTACCTAATAATGTTACTATATATAATAAAAGGAATAATTAAAAGGAATAGCAAGTTGTAGATAATAGATTTGCAGTTTCATATGCAATCATCTATTTTATTATAGTTTTATGAAAATGCTTCTTTTATTCCATAAATTAAAAATGCAATAAAAAAGAGCTGCAAGCACAAACAACTTTGGTCAATTCTCCTCTGATTATTAATAGCAAGTGAGTCCTAAGACCTAGTCATGTATATACACCAAATATGCTTACCATATTCAAGGAGAATTGAAGGATATTGGATTTAGAAGGTACCACAGAGATATTTTGGGTCATTCTTATTTTACAGCTGAGGAAACTGAGGCTCAGAGAGGCTCAATGACATGTCCATGATCACAAAGATATTAAGTGGCAGAGCCAGGGTTTAAATCCCTCTTCTCTGAATCCAAATGCAGTGGTCTTTCCACTGTGTTATCATCTTGATGAACTGCAGAGTCTAGTTGGAAGAATACATCAAGCTCCTCCAGATCCTTATAATTTGGATTGCCTGGACACCAAAGGTCTCATCTACCCTAAATCTTCTTTTCTCTGGATAAATGCCTCTGGTGCCTTGAAATAAAGAAGTGGGGAGAAAGAACGTCACTGATTGGGTAATGGCAAAACAAAATGTAGTATGTAAATGTCACCGATTTTTTTTCCAGTCATTTTAATTGTATCTGATTCTTTATGATCCCATTAGAGGGATTTTTTTTGGGGGGGGGGGGATTGGGGAAGAATTCTCATTTTGTTTTGTTTTTTGGTAAAGATACTGGAATAGTTTGCCATTTCTTTCTCCAGCACATTTTACTGGCCAGTAAGAGATAAGGAATTCAGAAAAATATGGGAAAATTTATATGAAATGATGGAGAGTCAAATAAGTAGAACCCAGAATTATGAATCTTTATCTCTCTAGATAAATAGGGATGAAATGGATTTACCAAAATCATGAATCTGAAAAGAACATTGATTCTACAGTTTAAAAAAAACCCACTAAGTTGAGATCCCTCCTACCCCCTGGACCTCATGGTTACTGGCTGTATGGTTGAAGCATGTCCCAACCTCTCTAAGCTTCAGTTTTCTCATCTGCTAAAAGTGGGGAGGGGTAGGAATCGGGCCAAATAACATCTAAGTCTCTTCCATCTCTGCTCTGTGACCTTATGATCTTGCTATCCTGTCAGTTTTGACAGATTAGACTATTCTGGGACCTTATTAAAATTCTAGCAGAAGAGGTAATGTGGAGAAACTGGGATACTAATGAATTGTTGGTGGAGTTGTGTACTGCTCCAACCATTCTGCAGAATAATTTTGAACTATGCCCAAAGAGCTATTAAACTGTGCATATCCTTTGACTTAGCAATACTGCTGCTAGGCTGTATCCCAAAGAGGTCCAAGAAAAAAGGAAAAGACCTTTTTGTGCAAAAAATGTTTATAGCAGCTCTTTTCATAGAGCCAAAGAATTGGAAATTGAGGGGATATCCATCTATTGGGGAATGGCTGAACAAATTGTGGTATATGATTGTGAAGGAGCACCATTGTGCCATAAGCAATGAGGAGGGATAGTTGTAGAGAAACCTGGGAAGACATATGGCCTAATGCAAAGTGAAGTGAGCAGAAGCAGTAGAACATTGTACACAGTAATAAAAACATTGTAAGGATGACCAATCACGAAACAGTTAGCCATTTTGATCAAGACAATGATCCAAGACAATTCCAAAAGACCAATAATGAAAACATATTATTCACTTCCAGAAAGAAAAGTGCTGAATGTAGATGGAAACATACTTTTTTTTTTGAAACTTTGTTTTTATATATTTTCTTCACAAAATGGCTAATTTGGAAATACATTTGCATGACTTCAAATATAGGATCAATATCAAATTGAAGTGAGAAGTGGGAGACAAAGAATTTGAAACTCAATTTAAAAAAAATAAGAATGTTGATTTTTACATGTAATTAGGAAATATTTAACAAAATAAATTAAAATATGTTTTTAAAAGTCCAGCAGAGAAAGTTCTTTGTTTTTAAGATACATCATGAAAGACATCGAAAAATCTTCTAGTTGAGAAAACATTTCTGTCATTTATTTGCCCTAATAACAATGGACAATGGGACATTAAACTCAGTCAATTAAGATATGATGACAAAAGACTATGCAAACATTCCTAGATATTGAAGTAGTGTATCTTTAAAATGAGAAATTCCAAAGTAAGTTGGAGCTTTCTCTCAAGATTGAGGAAAGAATTGAGATTAGATCCATTGTCTTCTTTCCTTACCAATCCATAAAGGGAATAATATACTGAATTTTGGGTAAGCTAGAGTGTGTCCAGAGAAGGTCAGCCAGAATTGATAAGGACTTTGACATCATGACATAGTTGAGTCAGTTAATGAATTTGAAATTTAGAAAATAGTTTACAGATTTCTTCTGTATTTATATCATAATCATATTTAGATGTAACAGCCCTCACACTCCACCCTAACAACTGAATCCTTTTGTGTAACACTGACAAAAAAGTAGACAAAAACAGTTAAGCAAAAGCTATACCCCCCAAAAAACCATCCATCACTGTGTTATGCGGGTAATATTCTGCCTCTTCTGTCTCTGGCTTTGTATACTAGGATAGGTTTTATTTTCTCTTCTCTAAATTGCTCATTGTAGCATTCACTCAACTCACACTGATCCCCAAAAATTGGGTAGCCAAAAGCTAAACTCTTAATTCCTGGTTACTGGTCGTCCTTTTTCTTTTTTCATGTGGATGTAATGATGTTACTTTTAGTTCTAGCTCTCTTGTGATCTCTGAAAGTTAGTGCCTTTAAAGAATCTTCAAACCTCTTGTACTCTTTCTGTATAGTTTGTCCTAAATGTATCTCTCATGTCTTGATGCAAATATTGCCATCAGTTATTGCTGCTGTGGGGACATTGACATAGATTGGTAGATGGGGAATGGGGAGAAATTCAATCCTCCCCCCCCCAAAAAAAGGGCAGTTTTCTTGAAGGAGTTCTTCACTGCTGTATTTGGTCACCACCCAACTGATGCTCTGCAGGAGTTCCAGCTTTGAAATGGATTGTTGTGTTATACACAGGCCATGATATGTAGCTGATTCATTTGGCCAGTCATAAGACCTGTCTCATTTCCTGGCTTGTATGTCTTTATCCAATGATCAAAGCATTATACTCTCCCAAACTGATTAAGGATTTGCTATACCTAATGTAAGCCTCTGATGAATTGATTCAATCTAGCTCTCTTGTCTTTGTGTTATTACCTTAATACAAGTAGAAGACTCCCACGCTTATACATTAAATATGGAATAAGTCGAGTGTTTTAAACTTTTTTTTAAGTTATGGAAGCTTTTTTTCTGTAGTTGGGTGAAATCTGTGAAGCCTGTGTCAAATTAATGTTTTTAAATGAATAAAAAAAATACATAGAATTACAAAAGAAATCAGGTATATTGAAAGATAGTAAATATGTGTGTGTATATGTGTGTGTATGTATACATGTAATATATATGTATGTTTAAAACTTCATGGTCTTCAAGTTAAGAATCCCTGAAATAGATGATCTCTTTCATCTCTGAAATTTCATATTTCCTGTGACTTTTGAGAATTCCTCAAGCTAATCTAAAGAAACCTAGTGGCTTTTAAATTCACAAATGATAGCACGAAATTGCCACTTGAGAATTCTGCATGATAAGTGGTAAGTTCACATTTCTATTTTTCTCCTCACTTAGGTTCTTGATATTTCTAACTCCAATCAGGAACCAGGTTCAAGTTCCCTTTCCGTCTCTCTAAGAATAGCCAAAGGAAACATGCTGGCACTATGGAGCCTCTCTCCCTCTTCTCTCCCTCCTATTTTAGTAACCCACACACATTCTATTTCCATCATTAGAGCACAGGATGAAATATCAGAAGGTGAATAAAACGACACTGAACCAGACATAAATTGAAAAGCAATGAAAGGAATTTAAGAGCTGAGGCTAACAAATCTTCAGCAGCTCACAAGCTTGGGACATAGAATCTTATTGACTTTTCTTTTTGGACAGATATGGGAAATCAAAGAGTTGTTAGGGAATTATATGGAGAAAAGTACTCAGTCTTTAAAAGGGGGTGGAGATTGGGAGTTAATTACAGTAGCTGTCTCAAGAAAGTTCTTTGATGAACAAAAAACAACAGATTATGGAAGTAAGGAGCTGGCTAGTCACTCACTTGTCCATTAAAGATCATACCTTCACCATTCCTTAAGAACCTAACAAAAAAATCCAAACCAAAACAAAACAAAACACACACACAGAGAATGCAATTGACTGATTGATGTCTTTATCCATTTCTTCTTGTCATTTGAAAACCTGTATTTTGGAGAAGTTTCAAGAATAGGGTAGAACAATTCTGCCTAGCTAATTGCCAATGAAGAGACATGAATTACTCTGCAATTATATGAAAGGTGAAAGAGGTCCCAGGAAATGGTTCTACTGAAAACTTGGCCAGTATGTGATAAAAGCTTGCCTGGTAGCAGTCCTGATCATTAAGATTTGGAGTCTAGATTCATTATGAGGACAAAAGACTCTCTGGGGCTTAGCAACCTTTTGTGAATTTACATTTTATTGATATATTTTGCTTTTTTAAATCTCACCTTCACTTCCTTGGATAGTTCTCTATTATTCCCCAAAAATAAAGGACTATTCTTTACAACAAAGAATAAAGGAAAGGAGAAAATATTCAGCAAACTAACAAGACATCCACCAATTCTGCCTTCTGTTGATATTGGTTTTGATATGGGTTTTGTATATCTCTTCTTTGGGGCCAAGATAAATTCAGACCCATTGCTCAGGTTCAGTTTTGATTATTTGAAGATTCTTCCATTTACATGGCTGATATTTTAGGGGCTGTTCTTTCCCATTTACATGGCAGTAGCTAGGCAACGTTGTTTTGATTCTACTTATTTCATTTTGTATCCTTTTAGAAACTTTTAAATGTTCATTTTCCTATTTCAAGTATGTTTTCTCCACGAATTCTTCTATGACATCTTATTGTAGCATTACTCTTATCCTAAGTTCTCAAAGGTTATGCCATCAGATATAGCAGGTTCTACTATGGTGAAAATTAGTCAAGTCTTATATTGAGTCTGTTAGCTATGATTGTTAAACAGAGACCAACAGGAGAATGAGCAAGCAGAGGAGAGAAGCAGCAGGGACAAAAGCCAGTCATGATATTTCTGACGATGTTCTTAGCAAATCACTCCAGGCAATTTCTATAAGACAAATCTCTGGGTGGAGCAAAAATGAGGTTCAAGTTCATAGAAAAGTCTTATTTGATGACTAGGATGGGAAAATCTTAGAGCATCTGTCAAACAATATGAAAAATCTAAATTATGTAAAACAACATTTTAGTAGGTAAAAAAGTCATTGTTCATAATTCTGAACTTGAAGGAAACCCACACAGCAATATTTAACATTCCCACAGAGAGAACAAAACGAATTGTGACTCCACAGAGAATGGAAAAAGCCTGCCAATTAATGGTTATCCATCATGACAACACCAAGGTCCCTGAGGTTGGGCATTTGAGAAAGCCAAGCCAGTCAGGATCTCCTGGGATAGTTATAGGCAGGTAGCAGTTTCACCTCTAAGTCAACCTTCCTGTCAACTTTTAAGTAAATATGTCTGGTTTTTAGACAAAGAAATTTCTCTCACACAAGGTTTTTTGGAAAATGCCCAGATGAGTTCATTCCATCACACTAAGAACTTCCCCATGAAAAGTTTGGCCTTGAAAGTGCAAAGTCTATGAAAAGTTAAATGCCATAGTCCATGCACCAATGGATACTCTGGTAACCCTTTGCTAGCCTTTCTTTCCCTGAATAACCTTTCTGATTTTTGTTTTCCTGGACCACTAAATCAAGAAAACAGAAAAGGGGAGAAGTCAGCAATTATTTTAGATTTCTTAAAATATAGCACAGATCACCTAAAGAACATGATTCCAATATATCTTAGACAGGAATGGATGCTAGAAACTCATTTGTTTAGAAAACTCATGAGGCAGTAAATCATTACCTAAGCACCACTCTTTGGGCAGGAAAGAAACAACCATGGGAATTAGTTCTAATAATGGAAGAAAAGCCATAATGGAATTTAATTTTCAAATGCTAGGGAATTATATTTAATATCCCCTAAAGGAAGTGAGAAAAGAAGTGTGTCAGATTTATGGGGAAGGGAGTAGACAGTGAATTTTGACTTGGGGTTCAAGGAACAAAGATCAAAATCTATGATGTGGTCTAAGATCTTTGATCTGAGTGGAGGTAAAAATTTAGATCTTTTTTATTATTGTGTGGACAGGGTGCTAGATAAGTGGTTTCAGCATTTTTAAAATATTATTTTATTTTTTCAATTAACAAAAATCTATCTTCTCCTTTACACATTTCCCTCCATTGAAAAACAAAATTAAAAGCCAAATCTTTGTAACAAATATGTATAGTCAGTTAATTAATAATCTTTGTAGTAAATGCATATAGTCAATTAATCAATCATTTATTAACCGTTTATGGTGTAGTAGGCACTATGCTAGGCACCAGGGATACAGCAAAAAGCAAGACAATCCCTGACCTCCAGGAGTTCACAATGTAATGGGAAAACACAATGTGCTAAAGGAAGCTAGAAAGCAGAAGTTAAGTAGGGAAAGTTCCCAGCAGGGTGACAGGGATAATGGAGAAGTCCAGAGAGATGGGAATAAAAAGAATTTTGGCTTGAATGCTCTGATTGCCCTCCTCAAATGGAGATTCTGGAAAGAGCTTTCCACTCTCTAATCAGAAGAAGAGAGGGACTTGGGAAAAGAGATACTGACTTAATATTTGTTATCTTTCTACTCAGCCCTCAGTCTTCATCCCCACACTCTTACTCTTGTTTTGGGTTCCTGGACTTATGACTGGTGAGACCAGATCCTGCTTGCTACTGTCTGAGACCAGCTTCATATTTTTCTACATTATGCATATTCTTCCATCCTTCCTTTTCCCTCCCCAACCCTGATCCACTTCTAGCTCAATCAAATCAACATGGTCATTATCAGAAAGAATATATCAATCAGTTATCTATGGTTCCATTCCATCTCCATGTCCCCCTAGACCAAAGCACCCACACCACCCATTGACTGACTACTCCTAACATCCCCCTCCCAATGAATCCTTATAGATTTTCCTAGCAACAATAATCATATTATAAGGGCAGCAATCCAAGGATCTAAACTCTCTCTATCAGAATACATATTCCAATGTATGCAGCAAGTCAGGAAGGTGATAGAGAAGGTGTAGAATCAAATGGAGGAATATAATGTCACATGGAACCAACACATTGACTTGTCTTGCTTGATTTTACTTCCTTTTTTAAAGGGAGGGTTATTTGGGAAAATGTGGCATAATTGGGAAGTGATAATGATGTCAAAAGAGTTTCAATAAACATTTATTTTTAAAAGAGAAAGTAGGAAGCTGTTGTTAATAGTTTCTATCACTACCATGGAACAGCATGAGGCTGTACAGGAACATTTTCCAAGAGAACAGATTGTAGATTATAGAGTTGCTGAAGGTCTCTGGGTCTACTAAAACCTGAATCCAGGCTATGCAATGATTGGGAAGACACAGGATAAGATGGACAGCTAGGTGGTGCAGTGAATAGAGTGCTGGGTCTGGGGTCAGGAAGACTCAATTTCCCAAGTTCAAATCTGACCTCAGACATTAATAAGATATGTGACCCTGAGCAAGTCATTTCACCCTGTTTGCCTCAGATTCCTCAGCTATAAAACAGAGAAGGAAATGACAAACTACCCAATATTTTTCCTAAGAAAATCCCACAGTGGAAGTGGATGAAACTAAACAATGGCAGGACAAAATGATCAAGTGCTGGCAAATCCATTCCCTAATCATGCAAGTTGAGTGTTAGGTATTCACATAGGTTAGCCCTCTAACAATAGAATTACTTGATTTCTCCTCTTACTTTGTTTGCAAAATAGACCAATTCATGAAGAAATGATCAGATTGATCACGGGAACAGCACAAACCTTATGACAAGTGAGAGCTTTCAGAAAGTGTTCTCACTCAGCTGCATAAGTTGGGTGGCATTTGTCAGGCTTCCATTGACATGCTACTGATAGTCTGTATAGGAAGGATATATTCTTGTGTAAAGTACAGAGGGTAGTCATGTTCTTTACATAAGCCAGTTTATTCCTAATTGGTCTGTACAAACCCTCAGCCAATTAGAACTCATGGTTCTCAGTTTCCAGTCAGAGAGGTGTACCATAAGTCATCTGCATTGCCCTTGTATATATCTAAATGTTACCTTCAAGTGAATTACTTTATTAAATATATGCTATTGCCGAGAACTTCACCTGTCCAGTAACTTGGGAAAATACAAACCTAGCTCACTCAAATTACTTAGCAAGAAAATATCAGGTCCAGAGTTTATTGAAATGTGGGCAACCAGGGAAGCAACTTATCCACCTTCCCCATCAATATTTTCTGGAATACTAAGGGAGATATAGATCCAGTTCTTATTTTCAATTCCAGGTGTTAGACTCCTTTGGAGTAATGGTCCTGCCCCATGATATTCAATTCTTTAGTTGGAGTGGTCTCAACTAGGACAGGGGAGCTATTGCTTGCCCTTAAGATCTTGACTACTTTGTCCTGGAGGACCACACCAGTGGAAATAGGCCATTCATTCTTAAGTTGGACCATAGTACAGAAATGTTCTATCAAGACGAAATGATCACTACAGAGACTCCTCTTTCAACACTAAATGAGAGATGAAACAAGATAGTAGCTAATAGGACTTCTTGCAAAGGCATCTGGGAACCAGAGAATGCAGTAGTGACATGATGTGTACAGTAATCAAGGGAATTAGTATGATAGGTATTGAGGATCCAGAACAAGAATGAGTGTGAACAATTGTAAGAAAGTGGGATAGCGCACTCAAATTATCATTTTAAAAGGAGGGAAAAGCAGCTGAGAGGAAGAGCCGGGAGAGAGAAACAGTGAACTTTGACTAGAGAAGTAGCTGCTGCATTAGTTTTAGACAGTATGTCTTGCTCATTTTAGCAGCTGAGATTTCATGGGTGGGCCATTCTCCACTTTGTTAGGGTGTAAGGATGTATCTGTGTATATTATGTCCCCAAATTCTTCCTCCCTTACCTACTCTGCCTTCTGCACCATGGTATTGTCAGAGATATCTAACATAGAAAGCACAGACATTTGAATAACGACATGATGAGTAGCTTTCCTACTTATATTTTCCCATATCCCTGAAATCCACAGAAAGGACAACTGGAAATGTTGAAAAATACATTGAGAATACTAGTATATAACCTGAGCTGCTGCTCTTTCCTAAAGTATTCCACAACATTAAAAGTCTTGGGAATAGAGAGACAAAAGACAATCAGCCTCTTCCCCAGAGACACCTTCATAATTGTTCCCAGAGGAACCCTGGATTCTTCAGGATTCCATCCAATAAATAGAGATTCTACCAATTGCCTTAACAAACATAGATAGTGTCATATAAATCATCAGCATTTATAAATGTCCTCATGATCTGAAGTTTGCTTTCCCTTTTGATGAGTTGCTATTGCGCCCTATAGTGATTATGCTGTTCATAATACAAAAATTATTTATAGATGTTATAAAGTCATATTTACATAATTAATGCTCTTTTGTAGTTTGTAAAGCACTTCCAACTCTGTTATTTCATTGGAGCAGCACAACAACCCTGCAAGGTGGATAGCATAATTATAATTATTCCCATTTTACAGACAAGGAAAGAAAAGTTCAGAGAGATTGATAATTTGCCCAAGGTTTTACAGCTCCTTACAAAAAACAAAGGTTTTCTCATTATAAGGTTCTCATTCTTTCTACAATTTTGAAAGCATTTTTTATCATGATGAAAGCACATTTCTAAAGCCTAATTTGCACATTTTGCTATGTAATGCAAAGAGAATTTTTAAAAGACAATTCCTCTTCTCTAAGAGATTGTTTGCTATCAAATATAAATAACACTGACTTGGAGTCAAAGTGAAAGATAGTACACAGAATAAAATAAATACATATGAACAAATAAATGATTGGAGAAGATAGAGAAATAGATAGACAGTCAATCAGGCAGACAGTCAAGCAGACAGAGAGATATGTAGGTACATAGAGAGATAGATAGACAGACAGATAGATCGATACATAGACAGATAGATAGATAGATAGATAGATAGATAGATAGATAGATAGATAGATAGATAGATAGATAGATAGATA
>JAJPUD010002532.1:264622-314130 GCA_023553655.1 Myrmecobius fasciatus
AGTTGATTAATAGCTTGTTCTATTTCTTTTTCTAAAATGGGGCTATTTAAATAATTTATTTCCTCTTCTGTTAACCTGGGCTATCTATATTTTTGTAGATATTCCTCCATTTCATTTAGCTTATCAAATTTATTGGCATAAAGTTGGGCAAAGAAGCTCCTAATTATTACTCTAATTTCCTCTTCATTGTAGGAAAGTTCTCCCTTATCATTTTTGAGACTAACAATTTGATTTTCCTCTTTCCTTTTTCTGATCAAATTAACTAAAGGCTTATCTATTTTTTTGTTTTTTCATAAAACCAACTCTTAGTTTTATTTATTAATTCAATAGTTTTCTAATAATAAATGCATCTTTTCCAGATCATGATGCAACACAAATTACATGCAATAAAAAGCCAGGGAAAAATAGACCAAAAATTTATTGGAATCAAAATAATCTAATCCTTAAGAATGAGTGGATGAAACAACAAATCATACATACAATTTCATCCAAAAGAATGACAATGAGATAACATACTAAAATTTATGGGATGCAGTCAAAGTATATCTTAAGGGAAATTTTATATTTCTATATGTTTAACTTAAATAAAATAGAGAAAGGGAAGACCAATGAACTAAAAAGCTAGAAAAAATTAAAAATCTCAATTAAATATCAAATTTGACATTCTGAAAATAAAAGAGAGATTAATAAAATTGAAAGTAAGAAAACTATTGAACTAATAAAACTAAGAGTTGGTTTTATGGTAAAAACCAACAAAATAGATAAATCTTTAATTAATTTGATTAGAAAAAGGAAAGAAAAAAAATCAAATTACTAGTATTAAAAATTCCACTAATGAAGAAGAAATTAGAGCAATAATTAGAAGCTAATTTGCCCAAAATAAGCCAATAAATCTAAGTGAAATAGATGAATACTTACAAAAATATAGATTGCCCAGTTTAACAGAGGAGTAAATAAATTACTTAAATAGGCCCATTTTTTAAAAAAAGAAATTGAACAAGTTGATCAACTCACTAAGAAAAAATCTCCAGGGCCAGATGAATTTACAAGTGAATTCTATCAATCATTTAAAGAACAATTAATTCCAATTCCATGCAAACTATTTGGGAAAATGGGGAAAGGAGTAATCCTACCAAATTCCCTTCATGACACAGATGTGGTGCTGAAACCTAAACCAAGTAGGGTCAAAACAGAGAAAGAAAATTACAGACCAATTTCCCTAATCAATATTGATGCAAAAAATCTTAAATAAAATATTTGCAAAGAGATTATAGCAAGTTATCACCAGAATAATACACCATGGCAAAGTAGGATTTATACCAGAATGCAGAGCTGGTTCAATATTAGGAAAACTATTAGTATGATTGACTATATCAATAGCCAAACTAACAGACATCATATGATTACCAGAAAAAGCATTTCACAAAATCCAATATTCATTCCTATTAAAAACACTAGAGAGCATAGGAAAAAATGGATATTTCCTTAAAATAATCAGTAGCATCTATCTAAAAGCTTCAGCAAGCATCATATATAACAGGGAGAAACTAGAACCAATCCCAATAAGATCATGAGTGAAACATCATTGCCCGCTATCATCATTGCTATTCAATATCGTATTAGACATGTTATCTTTGGCAATGAGAAGAAAAAGAAATTAAAGAAATTAGAGTAGGTAATGAGTAAACAAAATTATCACTCTTTAAAGATGATATGATGGCACACTTAGAGAATTCTGGAGAATCAACTAAAAAACTACTAAAAAAAAAAAAAAAGAAAAGAAGAAAAAAGGGACAGCTAGATGGCACATTGGATAGAGCACCAGCCCTGAAGTCAGAAAGACCTGAGTTCAAATCTGGCCTCAGACACTTAACACTTCCTAGGTGTGTGACCCATGGCAAGTCACAACCCCAACTGCCTCAGCAAAAAAGCAAAAAATTTAAAATTTAAAAAATTTTTATAAAGTACTAGAAACAATTAACAACTTTAACAAAGTTGCAGGATGCAAAATAAATCCACATAAATCATCATCATTTCTATAAGTTACCAACAAAGTCCAGTAGCAAGAGATACAAAGAGAGGAAAATAAGTAAGAGTTATATAGTTTGGTTAAAAAAAAATGAGAAAGCTTAAAAAAAAAAAACTTCTTAAAGATCAGAATTGGCCAGATAGTAAATGAAAAACAAAACCTCACTAAAAAAATAGCTTCTAAAAAGTAAGAATTGGTCAAGTGGAAGCCAGTGATTCTAGAAGATAACAACAAACAATAAAACAAAGCCAAAAAATGAAGAAAAATAGAAAAAAAAAAACAGAAAATATCTCCTAGAAAAAAACAACTGACCTGGAGAACAGATTATTGTTTTTGGATTACCTAAAAAAACAATAACAACTGCACATCATATTTCAAGAAAATATTAAAAAAGAACTGCCCACTTACCTTAAAACTTAAAATTTGCATCTAGAGAGAGAATTATGGAAACTGAATATGGATCAAAGCATAGTATTATTCCCTTTTGGCCGTTGTTTATTTTCTTGGTGTTTTTTCTCATGTTTTTACATTTTAATCTGACTTTTCTTGCACAGCATGATGAATATTGAAATATGTTTAGAAAAAATGTACACGTTTAACTTATATCAAGTTGCTTGCTGTCTTGGGGAATGGGAAGGGAGGAAGGAGGGAGAAAAATTTGAAACACAAGATTTTGCAAAAGTGAATGTTGAAAACTATCTTTGCATGTATTTGGAAAATTAAAATACTATTGGGGTGGGGGAAATTATAGGGGTCAGAGTAGAAAATGAAAGAATCAATCCACTGATCACTTCCTGAAAGAAATCCCCAAACGGAAGCTCCCAGGAATAGCAGCAAAAATCCAGAGCTCCCTAGTCAAGGAGAAAATAATGCAAGTCGTAAATAAGAAATAATTCAAAGACTATGAAGCCACAGTCAGTTTCATACAATATTTAACAGTTAGCATTATAAAAGAGTAGAGGGCTTAGAAATATGATTTTGCAGAAGTCAGAGGAGTTAGGATTAAACACAGTATAATTCTACAATGGAAAAAAATGATCTTTAATGAAATAGAGCATTACTGATGGAAAAAAGAAACAATAATAAAACAAAGCAGAGCTGAATAGAGAATTTGACATTCAAACACAAAACTCAAAAAAGGCATTAAAAAATAAACATGGGAGGGCAGAAATCAATGATTCAACAAGGTTGAACTGTTTAAGTTGTCATGTGAGAAGATGATACCTGTAACTCTAAGAATACTTTCATCATCAGGGTAGTTAGAAGAAATCTACTCAGATAGAGGGCATGAGTTTGAATCTATTATTATACTGGAATAATCTAAAATAATAACAGAAGGGTGAGAAAGAGTGATGCACTTGGAGGAGGGGTAAGTTAAATGAGTTTACAGTTGTTGGCCAGCATATCACTATTACAATTTTGTGCTGTTGGGGTGGAAGATGAGATTCAGTGGGAAATATTGATAGCATAAAACCAGAAGATATCAAAAATAATGTAATTTGTAAAAACTAGCCCCACAAAATGAGATGCACTGATCACATAGTGAAGGAAACTCATGGAAAACTGAAAGGATTCCTATGGTAAACATACAATATCAATAATCAAATTGGAAAACGTTAGCATGGTGGGAAACCCTCTTTGTAGGAATTATAAAATAGCATGGACAAGAATCAATCCAGATGAAATATGGATATAGTCATAATTATTACTCTTAGTGGAAATTCCCACACAGATGAACCCATAGATCCATGGTGATATCAAAAAAAGTATCAGAATTTTGAGTGATTTTGAATTTTAATTTATTCTCTATCCCACTTTTCTTACAAACTAGAGGTCACAGATATTTATTTTCAATATGGATACTTGAAAAATTAGTGCTTTAGAGATTTGATCATGACATTTCATTCATCTACTTTATGTGTGGTAAAAGTTAAATATGGTAATCACTCATAAAAAAATGAATGTTCAGGTAAATCCCTCAGGGTTTTCATCAACACAGGTGGGTAAAATGATCTGAATACTTATTCAAGGCACATATTTATCAGAGTTGCACTGAAATAAGAGAACAAAATGAACTATCATTTCCAAACAAGATTTTAAACTACAAGTACTTTCATGTTACAAGACATTAAAGGCATCAGCCATTTGCTGCATGAATTATGGCAGAGAAATACCATTTGTTATATGGAAAACCAAGGTGTAATTCCACACACATCAAAAGATATTGCCATCAAATTGTCAAGCTTTCACTCTGCTTTAGTATAAGCCTTAGATGATATCCCTTGAAAGACTATTAGAATATCCTTTTATCTGACCTTTCCCCTTATGTCTCATTCAAAAACCCAGTGCTAAGGAAAACCATAATGTTCTGAAAAATTTTTCAAAGTGTATTTTGTTTTAGATGTTAACTTTTTTGCTCATAGAGAGATGAGATAAACACATTTCTAAAAGTTCAGCAAAACTTTTCAGAAAGTTCAGCAAAGACACAATTAGATACTCCTAACATCTTTTCTTGAATAGATAAGTGGCCAAAGGAAATGTTTTAAAATAATTTCAAAATCTCAACAACTAGATGAAAGGTTACTATAATCACTAATAAGGGAAAAGTCCATAAACAACTCTGAGGTTTAATGCCACCTTGTTTCCTCAGAGTGGAGAGAATGAATCAGCTTTTGTCAAAGTAGATTAAAGACAGAAATGATCGATGTTGAAGAGGCATTAGATAAACAGACACATTGATACATTCTTGGTGGATCTGTGAATTGGTCCAATCTTCCAGAAAATCAATTTGCAAATTACACAAGAAAAATCACAAATTGGTTCATATCCTTTGACCAATTACACATAATCCACCGAGATCAATTATAGAAATAAAAATCCCACAGATACCAAATATTCATAACAACACATTTTGCAGTATCAAAACCACATGAAAACAAAGTCAAGTTCGATCAACTGAGGAAATAGCTGAATAAATTATATTAGATGGGAGTAACAGAGGAATGTTGTACTTTTAAGAAACAACAGCAAGGAAGAGTTCAGAGAAACATCGAAAGACTTGAATGGACTAATATGGAGTGAATTAAGTAAAACCTGGAGAACAAACATACATAACAGCTACAATATTCACATACAAAAGAAAGGGCAAAAAAGACAGTCAAATCCTGTAACTATCAATCTCAGTCCCAAAAAGAGAATCAAAAATATGCATTTTTATTAGATTCTTAGGCACATATCAGGCACTTTATTGAGCATTAGAAATACAAAGACAAAAAAAATGAAAAACTTTGATTTCAAGAAGCTTATGTTCTAGCAAAGTAGAATAAATAAAATAACATATTCAGCTACTCAGTGGAAAAGTGAAAGAAATCAGGTGCAGAATGTAGGGTATGCTGTCAGATTTGGTTGCAATTATCAGTTAATGTGAGATATTTTTGGTAAATAGTGTTAAAACAAAAGCCACCTTTAAAAAAAGTTCAACAAAGCCTATTGGAGAACAAAAAAGTATCAATTCTTTCTGGTTCCATTAACATCTTACAGCAAATGCTAGCATGCAATTTACATTAATTTCAAGCTCTGCAATAATGCCTGATGTTTTAGACAGCAAAAAAAAATTACTTGGAATAATATGTCCATTATTTTAATGATTTAGAAACATACAGTAAGGAAACAAGTCCCAGATATAGTCAGAAGATCTGAGTTCTGCTACATGCTCTGAAACTCACAAGTTGTATGGACATAGTCTTTGATTTTCCAATGCCTAACACTGTGCATGATAGAGAGCTAAAAATCTAATAAAATGTTCACTGATTGATTGATTCTTTGGAATTGAGTTCAGTAGTTACAATTAACCAGGATTTGTCTGACTTTGTGGAGTTTTTTTGTATTTACATGTTGTTCTCTAGGTTCTAACTTACTTCACTCTACATCAGTACATTCAAATCTTTGAATGTAGATCATTTTACTTCTCTGGCTCTCTCTTCTAAGCCCCATATTTAACTCACATGATTATTATGAAGAATATGCTTTATAAATCAAAAGTGTTATGCAAATGTGTGTCATTATGATAGTGATCTCTTGCCCAGAAATGTATATATGGATCAGATCTCTTTTGTTGCTGTTCAGTTGATCCATAGTGCCCAACTCTTCATGACCTCATTATGGGATTTTCTTGGCAAAGATATTGAAGTAGATTTTCATTTCCTTCTTTACAGAATTAAGAAAACTAGAGGTTAAATGACTTGCCCAGGGTCACACAGCTAGTAAGTATCTGAGGCCAGATTTAATTTCAGGTCTCCCTTTCTCCAAGTCCAGCACTCTAATTCACTGTGCCACTTAGCTACAAATTCAAATATCAAATTACAAACTGGAACAAATTTCGCCACAAATCAAATCCTTCTCCAAGATAAAGTCTTTCATGATGCCATGACTCTAGGAGGCCAAATCTGGGCCTAATAGCCATTGGTATTCATTTCTGGTATTTGAAAATCTATTCTTGTTCAGATTTGATCACATACTGCTTATTTCTTCTGATATGAATTAGGTACAAATTATACTCAGTGAGATGTGAAATACCTCTCTTTTTCAAACATACCTATAACAGTGCTTTTGTAATTAATTCCACACCAGTATTCTGTGTCCTGTTGTAGTAGGACAATGAACATCTATATACAACTAGGGAAAAAAAAGATTTTCATGTTTCAGTCAACAATCAAAGAATTTCAAGTGTGATGCCGATTTCAGCACCAAAAGAATGGACAGCTCCCTGTACTTCTTTGAACATGAAATCTGACTTGGAGAAGCTACAAAGCTTCCAATCCATCATATCCATTTTACCAAGGAAACAGAAATGCCAAGGAGCAAAGTGAGTTTCCAAGATCATTCAGGTAAGCAAAAAGCAGAGTGAAGATTTGAATTCATGTCTTTGGATTCCAAATCCAATGGGCATTCCATTTCACCATGCAAACAATTCAGTGATTTTGGCTCATGATTCACTTTTTACCAGTTTCATGGAGTCCACAATAGAAAATCATTTTAGCCTAAAAACCCTTTCTAATTTTTGTGGTTGTTAAATGAAATCAGGGTCTTTTGTCATACTATATTATCAGCACCCACTTTGACTATTTTCACAAAGATCATTTCTCATTTAACAAAATATTTGTAATAAGGATGGTTTTGAAGATTGAAAAGATTGAAAGAGCACCAAGATTGAAAGATCTGGCTTTAACTCCCACCTTTGTCACATATTAGCCATGTAATTTTGAATGTGTCATTTTATAGAACTGTTGAACCTCAGAACTGGAAGGGAGTTCAATGGTCATGTAGCCCAGATTGCACCAGATTGAACCAGAAAGTTCTTTGTAACATTCCTGACAAGTAATCTTCCAGCTTTTGCTTAAAAACCTCCAATGAAGGGGAATTCAGTACTGTTAGACATTATACATTCTGTTTTGGAATAACTCAAATTATGAGGAAGTTTTTCTTTACCTTAAATAAGTCTAAATTTTCTTTTTTTTCAACTTCTATCATTTGGGGGCCAGAGAGAATCATATGTCTCTTCCAAAATGTGTTGTTTAGTCGTTTTTCAGTCATGTCCAACTTTTCATGACTCCTTTTGAAGTTTTCCTTCTCAAAGATGCTGGACTGGTTTGCCATTTCCTTCTCTATTCATTTTACAGACGAGGCAAGAAAAATGAGGCAAAGGAGATTAAGTGAATTGTCCAGTGTCATAGAACTCTTAAGTGTCTAAGACCAAATTTGACCTCAGGAAGATCAGTCTCCCTGACTCCAGGGCCAGCACTCTATCTATTGCACCACCTAGCTACCCTATCATCCTTTGAAACTTGAAGGTAGTCACCATATTCCTTCTGAATCTTCTTTTCTCCCTATTAAATATCCATGTTATTTATTCAAATCTTTTATGACATAAACTTGAGGTTATTCTCTAATGGAGGATATTCAATGACTTGTCTAAAATGCAGTGCTAATAAGAGATAGTCAACTAGTAGAGAGGAGGAGCACAGTATTCCAGAGGCAGCACAGTCATGGCTGGTCACGAACATGCCTTCATTAGCTTTCCAAACTGCTATATCAGACTATTAATTTTTCATGAGCTGATAGTACACTTTAAAGACCATATTTTAAAAAATATTTTCTAGTATTCTCTCCTTACATCTTGGAAGCTGATTTCTTTTTTGATATAGGCATTATACATTACATTGTCTCAATTAAATTTAATTTTACCAGATTTGTCCCATCACTCTAACCTGTCGACGGTTTTTTTGGATGCTGACCTTGTGATCAGACGTATCACTTATTTTTTGTAGCTTTTTGCCTTCTTCAAATTTCATAAATATTTTTCTTCTGCCTTAATTAATGAAAATTCCTTAAGCACCTAAGATATTCTAGGCACTAGGCTAAATTTTAGGCAAACAAAAAGAGGCAAAACACAGTCCCTTCCCTTAAAGAGCTTATAATCTAATGGGGGAAACAACAGGCATACAAATATATAGAAAGTAAGTTATATACAGGATAAACAGGAAATAATTTAGAGGAAAAGCACAGGAATTGGGGGAGATTAGGGAAGGTTTCTTGTAGATGATAGGATTTTAGTTGGGACTTAAAAGGAAGCCAAGGAAATCAATAGTCAGAACAGAAGAGAGAATATTCCAGTCTTGCACCTAGGTGGTGCAGTAGATAGAGCACCAGCCCTGAAGTCAGGAAGACCTGAGTTCAAATCTGGTCTCAGACACTTAACATTCCTTAGCTCTATGACCCTGGGCAAGTCACTTAATCCCAATTGCCTCAGCAAAAAGCAAAAAAAAAAAAATTCCTAGAGTTAAAAGATGAAAAAGAAGCTATTATTACTGGATGAAATAGTATATTTTGAAGAGCAAGGTGTAAGAAGACTAAAAAGGTAGGAGAGGTTTTGATAGAATTGTAGTAAGAACAGAGCATTTGCCTTTTGTGATATAGATCAAATTAGATTGACTTTGAGCAAATGAAATAACCTTGAAGGATCTTAGCAAATTTAAAACCCCATATAAAGACAACTGATTTTTATCTTAATGGCAACTAGACACAGATAAATGTCCTTTGGTCACATACTTGAGAGGATCATTTAAATTGTCTTTTTCATTTTGCCTGAAGTTATCCAAAGATTGGAGATTTTTCAAATTTTATTTTTTCTCAATTAATTATAAACAAAAAATTCTACATCATTTTTAAAAATTTTGATTTCCATATTCTTTCCCTTCCCCCTCTGCTCTCTTCTCCTTGACAAGGCAAATGATTTGATATAGATTATAAATGTACCATCATGCAAAACATTTCCCATTAGGCATGTTGGAAAAGAAAATGCAGACAAAACAAAAACAGATCAAGAATAATAAAGTAAGTTTAAAAAAGTATGCTTTCATCTGTATTCAGACTCCATCAGTTCTTTCTCTGGAGGTAGATAGCATTTTTTATCATGCATCCTGTAGAATTGCTTTAGATCAGCATGTTGCTGAGTATGTCGAAGTCATTCACAGTTGATCATTATATCATATTGCTTACTGTGTATAATGATCACTTGGTTCTGAGGATCATAGATTTAAAGCTGGACTGCATCACAGAGACCATCTAGTCCAACCCTTTCAAATGAGGAAACTGAGGTCTGAGGAAGTTAAGTGACTCACTCACTCAATGTCATATAAGTGGTAAACATTAGAGATGCCATTTGACCCCATTTCTCTACCTCTTTAGCCAGGGCACTTCAGATTGGTCTCAATGATAGCTTGGTAGACCTTCTCTTTGTCACATTTATGAGCTGTGTGGCCATAGACAAATGGTTTCACCAGTATGAACCTCAGTTTCTGTATCTGTACAATGAGGAACATAATATTTTTAGTGCCTATCTCATCAAATTCCTAAAGAAAAGCATGTTGTAACTCAGAATGTTGTGGCAGTGGAAATTTGAATGTTAATATCTACACAAAGAAAACATTTGTACCTCATGTTTTGGGTAGCAAGATCATGGACAGCCAACATATCTTCAAGTACTTTTTTAAACGTCCTATTTGTAGACAAGAACCAAAGAAGCAGAAGAATACTTGGAAAGAGATTTGGAACTGAGACCAGAGGACATGGGTCTAAGCCTGTAGATAGCTAGGTGCCATGGTGAATAGTGTGCTGGATGTGGAGACAGGAAGATTTGAACTCAAATCCTGCCTCAGATGCTTAGTAGGTGCATAACTCTGGACAAGTCATTCATCCTCTCTAAGTCTCAGTTTCCTTATCTGTAAAATGGGTGTATTAAAACAAGTATATTAATAGCACCTCTAGAGTTTCTGTGAGGAGCGAATGAGACAACATATGCAAAGCCCTTTGTAAAACCTCGAAACTCTGCAAATATTCTGGAATTTTTTCCATCTATACAGTGAGAGAGATAAAGCTAAGCAGCGTCAAGATCTCTTCTAGCTTTAAGTATTTGATCTTAGGATAACATAATGACTTTGCTGGCCATTGTGTTAATGGGGGGTCCAAAATTATTACAACATTAGGTCTGCCCCCATAAACTGTATCCACATTGGAAGACCCAACTCAAAGGTTCCCAAACAACTTCTCTGTACATGAAGGATAAGGATCAAAGAAAGAAAAGACAAAATTTAGAATCTCCCTGTCCCTCTCCCTTTCTGTTTCCCTCTCCCTCCCTCTCTCCTTCTTCCACTCCCTATCCCTGTCCCTCTCCATTTCTTTCTCCTTCCCTTTCTCCATTTCTTCCTCCTTTTTCTTCTCCCTCTCCCTCTCCTCCCTATCTCTCCTCCCTCCCCTTCATTTCTCTCTCTGTCTCTGTCTCTGTCTCTCTCTCTCTCTCAACTAAGTTACTTTGTATATTCATCTAAACACAAGATGAGGTAAAAAAACAAGAATTTCCATCCAGATTTATCCTGCAGTAGAGAGGGTCATTAGAATTAAACTCTCAGAAGCTCTTGAACAAATCAATTGGCATTTAAAGCACTATTTCTGTCAAGCACTTGGCTAGGAGGTGGGAATACCATGACAAAATGAAATAACCCTAATTCTCAAAGAAATTGGTTTCTAATGAATGGGAATTTTCCTTTCCATTCTGGTACACGGGAACAGATTTTTATAAAACTGTAGCTGTGCCAAGCACTGAGATATAAAGCCCAATGTGAAAAAATCCCTGACCTCAGGAAGATTGCATTCTCATACAGGAGACAACTTGTATACATATAAACATATGTAAAATAGTGTGAAGTTTAAAAACCTTGAGAGATATTATTTCTGGATAATTTAAATATTCTATCAATAATGCTAGCATTTAAATTAAAAGAAATCTGTGGCACTCTCAAAAGTCAAAGACAAACATGGTGGTGGGTTAAGAACTTTTATGCCCTTGAAAAGGGGGTGTTCTTTAGGATGGCCATCAACTCTGATTGGTAAACAATTAATGAAAGAAGGAATATTACAATGAGAGGCTGAGAGACATTTTGGCAAAAAGAGACTATCCCTATAATCAGACTACCTTCAGTTTTGGGCAATCTATTTAAAGAATCTATATCTTGCACCCAAGTCTGAGCACCTTAGATTAAAAGTCTGATCTAGTTGGGTAGCGTAGAAATACCTAGAATGAGAAGAATGTTCTTCCTGAATTCCATCAGCCTTGTCCTTGGGAGATTAGAAAAGGAAATAGGACAGGGGGTGAAAAAGCTTTGATCTCTTCCATTTTAATAATTGGCTATTAATGTTAGAAGAAATAACCATTTCTCTCACTAGGTTCAAAACGAATATGAGTTTGTTTTGGTAGGTGGTGCACTAGCCATTGGGAAGACCATGAAAAGCTTCCTAATGGGAGACTTGAGCTGAATTTCAAAGGAAATCTGGCTTTGAAATGGAGTTAATTTGCATAACTTTCTAAACACATGGTAAGGTGAAAGGATAAGGCTTTCCATTCAAATTTATTCTGTCAGTAAGAAGGCACCCAGGCCTGAATCCTCAGAAGTCCTTGAACATATCCATCAGCACCTTAAACATTACCTGTGAGAGGATCCAGAAGGCACACTTTAGGGGAGAGAGCATTCCAGATATGGGGGACAGTATATGCAAAAGTGTGGAGATGAGGGATGCAGCTTTGCATATGACAATGCAAATAGGTAAATGTGGCTGGACTACAGAGTCCATGAAGGGGAGTAATATGGTAAAATACTAGAAAGTAAGAAAGGACTAAATTGGAAAAGATTTTAAATGCTGCAAAGAAGAGTTTGGAGGTAATAGTGAGTGCTGGAATTTATTGTGTAGGGAGGTGACAAGATCCAGAAGAAACATGATGACTGCCTGGATTGGATTTTTAAGCTTCAGGATTATTAATAAAAAGTTCCTCTTTCTGATACATTTGAAATTCTCCTTCTGCATCCACTCTCTTAAGAGAGTCTGCCTTAGGAACAGAAAGCCAAAAAGCTTTGTCTCACTGAAAAGGTTAAATCCCAGTGGTAATATCATAATTAAGTGAGGGCCATGCTGATATATCAGACGTCAGACTGAGAAGTCCATTTTTTATATCCAAGGACTCTAACCACATTCCCAGACTTGGTCAATTCTTTGGCTCATTTTTGGTTCATTTTTTTCATTCAGTGTGAAATCCAGTGACCTTCTCCAAGGAGTCATTTTCCACGGCTTATCTGGCATGAATGCTGCAGAAGCAATCTGCAGAATTTGTCCTGGGAAGATAAAGTGCCAGAGAAGGCCACCAGTCCCATCAAAGTTTGAGTTATCGGAGCTGGAAAATACAAATCAACATTTCACTCATCCTCCTTCTTCTCCCTGAATCCCCAGTCTCTTTTTCTTCCATAAAACATATTTGTGCCAAAGGTCCCTGTTTCCTCTAGAATAGATTCGTATTATTTACTTAGACTTCTGATGAACTATCCGTTTGGTATTTCCCATGCTGACTGTGGTTGAATAATTCTGCCTGATGTCCTTGCACAAAAGCTTCCCCAGCATCTACTGGGCTTTGCCTCATTCTGTTAAGCAGCTAATTAATCTGGCACCCACTGCTTACCCTCCCAATAAATGACTGCAGCTCTATTAGTGGACTGAGTTTTACTCAATTCATATGAAGCTATCCATTTGTTTCCATGTTTCTTATCTCAATACTGAAAATTAATATTGGCATCCCTTTTCCTCTGTGTCTCTTAAAAATATTTTGTTGAAGATGCAGGGAAAGAAGAGGGACATATAATCAAAGTCTAATTTAAGAGGAAGCCAGAATGGTATAGAAAAAAAAAAAAAGGATTTGAGTTCAGGGGAAATAGGTTTCAATTGCAGCTCTGCTACTGACTGTGTGACCTTATATTAGTTGCTTTACCTCTCAAGATCTTGGTTTATTCATCTATAAAATGGGGTGGGATTCGGGGCAGCTAGGTGGTGCAGTGGGTAGAGCACCAGCCTTGAAATCAGGAGGACTGAGTTCAAATCTGGCCTTAGACACTTAACACTTCCTCGCTGTGTGACCCTGGGCAAGTCACTTAACTCCAATTGCCTCAACAACAACAAAAAAAATGGGGTGGGATTCTAGATGATCCCTGAAATTCCTTTCAATTCTAACATTCTATGAGTTTATGATCTTCTTGATTGCATAGTGATAAACATCACTCGGCTTAAGTGTGCAAATAGTCACGTGTCAAACCATAATTTCTAACAAGAGATGGCCATGTATTCAGGACCTCCAATGTTGAGAATATAGCTTTGATAAATAGCCCAAGGTTCTGTTTAATTTTTAGTGCAGTTTATTCATTCAGTGAGTATTTGTTGAGTATTTACTGTGGACTTTGCATTTTGTATGGAAAGGATGAAGAAAAATGAATAAGGCAAAGCCTCTGCCCTAGAGGAGCTTATAATTCATTTCAAAATATGTAATAAGTGCATAGTAAATGCAATGTCCATTGCTAGGTGTGCTCAGGAGTAAAGTAGAGGGGTGGAGATTTTAAAAAATCAACAATAGAAAAGCTCCTGCTTTCAAAATGTTTCTATTCTAATGGAAAGACACAATGTATTTTCAGAAAAATAAATACAATGTCAATACAAATAAATATTGGGTAGTATAGTTGTTGCCATTCAATCATTTCAGTCATGTCCTATACTTTATAACTCCATTTTGAGGTTACTGATTTTTGTTTTGTTTTGTTTTTGCCATTTCCTTTTCCAAATCATATTTGTTGACATTCAGTCATTTCAATTGTGTCCAACTCTTCAGAACTCCATTTGGGGTTTTCTTGTCTCCAGATTATTTTACAGATGAAGATATTGAAGCAAACTAGATCAAGTGATTTACCTAGGGTCACACAGCTAGGCCAAATTTGAACTCAGAAAAATGAGTCTTCCTGATTCCAAGATCAGTGCTTTATCCTCTGGGTCACCTGGCTTCATCACTGTGGGGAGGGAAAGAGCATTAAAAACTCAAGAAATTGGGAAAGGATCCTGATTCGAGCTGACACATGAGCAAAGCTTTGAAGGAAGCTAAGGATTCCAAAAAGGGTAACTGAGTCAGAAGTCCATTCTAGACATGGGGAAGAGCCTGTGTAAAACTATGGTAGTAGGAGACAGAATGCATTGTACAAAGAATAGTTAACAAACCACTCTGACTGAATTGTAGAGTATGAAGCAAAATGATACAAGACAGAAAATGAATAGGATAGGGTGCTCTGAATGACAAATTTGGGGTTTTGTCAAAAAGTAGGGAGCTACTGAAGATATCTGAGTAAGGAGATGATGTAAATTGGACCTTTATTTAGAAATATCAATTAAGCAACTGTGTGGAAAGTGGACTGAGAAGGTCACAGATAACAAGATCCAAATGAGGGTAGGTCACAAGAGGGGATTCAAGGGCAGCAGAAATTGAGATAAGGGAAAGAGTGTTCATTTTCAGTTTAGGAAAAGGACAGTGAGAGAAAAGGAAGAAGAAATACATTTTTAGCAGTATCCAATCTAAACAATTTGGGGAAAAAAAAGCCTCATTAAAAAAAATTGGACCTATTTAATGATCCTTCTGTGAGGAAAGTCTTTGTGTTTTCAGAAATTATCTCAAGGAAAAAATGTGACCTTACAACTGTCTTGCAGAATTCTGCCTGTCTAGAATATTATTACTAGCAAGGATCATTACAACTAACTAATCCTGGTGATAACTTTGTTCCTGGTGTACCTACCATATTTTCTAACTCTCACTTTGCCTTCATGGTTATCTCTTTTTTCCCACATCTGTATATCAAGGCTAATCCTCTTGATTTTTCCTACAGAACATTTCCTATCAAGGGTCCCATTATTTAATGTGAGAGGTACCATGCTCTTAAAAAACATCAACATTACCACAGCATAATAGTGGGCTTTTTTCAGCTTCCCATCATCCTTTCTGTGTTGAGGAAATTGTATTGTTTCCATCTTCAAAAAGAGATAGTACAGTTTGTGGTTAAAAAAGCACAGCTTTATTAAGCCCAAGGCCTATGACATCTTGTCTCTTTTGCCACTAAAAACATCGAGGCTTTCTGTTTCTGGAAAGGCTCCTTTGTGTGAGAGAAACAACTCAGAAAAACTCTTTTCTTTCTTGGATCCTCTCACCTTCCTTTCCTATGTCCCTCCTTTCCGTCCTTTCTCCCTCCCCTTTCTCTCTTATATCCTTTCCTCTCTCCTATTGATTTTTTTCCCTCTTTCTTCTCATTTTCTCTCAGAATCACAAAATGTGAGTGCTGGAAAACATATCAGTAGCCATCTACAGTACTCCGACCCAAGAACAAAAGAAATCTCCATTATAATAACTCAACATAAAATGGCTCATCCAGCTTCTGCAAGAGGACCTACAAGTAGGAAGAACTTACTACTTTCCAAGGCAGACCATTCCACTATGGGATAGCTCTAGTGTAAATAAGTCTAATATTTAAAAACTTGAAAACAGCTACCATGTCTCCCTTGAGCCTTGTCTTTTGTTGTCTTATCATTCAGTCATGTCCAATTTTTTGGGACCCCGTGGACCATAGCACACCTGGCCTCCACTAACTCTCAAAGTCTATCCATGTTCATGTTCATTGTTTCTGTGATACCTCTATTCATCTCATTCTCAGTCCAATCCTTTTCCTTTTGCCTTCAATCTTTCCCAACAACAAACAAATTTCAAATGAATCTCCTTTTTCATTATGTGGCCAAAGTAGCTTCAGTATTTGAACTTCCAGTGAGTGGCCTGAATTAATTTAAGTACTGACTAATTTGACTTTCTTGTCCAAGGGACTGTCAAAAGTCTTCCCTGGCACCACGGTTCAAAAGTGATGATTCTGCAGAACCTTCTATTCTTTAGGGCAAATGTGGTCAGTTTCTTTAATTCATCTTCATCTGACAGACTCAGAGCCCTTCATTATCATGGCTGCCCTACTCTGTACACAGTACTGAGAACTAATTACAATATTCCAATGGAGGTCTGACTAAGTCTGAACACTGTGGAGTTATTACTTTGTTAATTTTGGGTGTTATGCTGAAGATCAGCTTTGGAGGGTGGCTACTTCACGATGACTCAATGAGTTAGTCTTCCACCAAAACACCAGATCTTTTCAGAATTATGAAATATAAATACTAATTATTTTAAGAAGGAAATGAAATCTTAATCAAAAGAATCTCAAACTTTAAGGGAACATAAACTTAATGAAAGCACGCTGAAAGAAAAACAACCAAAATGTGTTTTTTAGATCATGGAGATGTTAATTTATATAGTAATCAAATCCACCTAACAGCAATAGCAGCAGCAGCAGCAACAACAATTCTGTAGTCCTGCTTCAAGCTTCTCACCACTCCACTCTATCCTCCACTCAAACTCAAATCATCCTCGTAAAACACAAATGTGACCATGCCCCAGGTCTTTGGCAACTCAGTACCTAAAGGTTTAAATAGAAAATCCTCTTGACTTTTTGAGTGCTTTATAATTTGTAGAAAGGGGGGAGAGGAGAGAGAGAGAGAGAGAGGATAGAGAGAGAGAGGAGAGAAAGAGAGAGACAGAGAGACAGAGAGAGACAGAGAGAGAGAGACAGAGAGAGAGAGAGAGAAGAGGAAGAGAGAGAGAGAGAGAGAGAGAGAGAGAGAGAGAGAGGAAGATGGGAGGGAGAGAGAGGGGAAAAGGGAGAGGGAGAAGGAGAGGGGGAGGGAAAGGGAGAGGGAGAGGGAGAGGAGGAAAAGAAGAGAGGGAGAGGGAGAGGGAGAGAAGGGATAGAAAGAAGAGAAAGGAGAGAAGGAGAGAAAGATTCAGGGATTCAGTGAAATTCACCTCCTTACTGGTCATGGAAAACCTTCATCTCCTGACTATTTTCACTGGTTGTCCCCCGTACTTGGAACTCTTTCCCTCCTTAGCTGTGTCTCCTAACTTTTCCAGCTCCCTTCAAGTTTTAGCCCCAGTCTCATCTACTACAGGAAGCTTTTCCCGGCTTTCCTTTGCTAATGTCTTCCCGCTCACATAATCTTGTAAGCTCATAGTAGTTTGCAAATTCTCTCTCTCAACATAATGTGGGTTCCTTGAGATCAAGAACTGTTTTTTGTTTGTTTGGTTAGTTTGTTTTACTTTGAATCCCAAATGCTTGAGACTGCAACAGGCTCATAGTAGGTTCTTAATAAATACTTTTTGATCAAATGATTATTGATTTGCTAATATTAGAGTCAATAGTAGCAACTGTCTCTGGAAAAGGCAGACATTTTACATGGATTATCAATATCACAATCCACTCTACCTCTTCCTGGTATTTCTACTCTCCCTACAGTTGCAGAGATAAACAATGATACCCATGTTCTGAGTATTGATAAGTTCTAAAAACTGAAGGCTTCTTCTAAGTTTCCTGTTTCTTATAAGGAATCCATTTTAAGAAATCACAAAATCACTTTGCTCTTCTCAGCAATGCAATGACCTAAGACAATTCCAAAAGATTCATGATGAAAAATGCTATCCATCGCCAAAGAAAGAATTATGGAGTCAATGCAGATTAAAGCATACCATTTTCATTTTTCATTTTTTTTCTTTGTTATGGTTTCTTACTTTTGTTCTGATTCTTCTTTTACAACATGACTAATGAGAAAATATGTTTAATATGATCATACATGCACAGCCTATATTAGATTGATTGTTGTCTTGGGGAAGGGGGAGGAAAAGGAGAAAAGGGAAAAATAAAAAACATAAATAAATAAATAACTTTACTTATAAAAGTTAAAGTCAAAAATTATAACTAAATTTTTATTTTTTTGACAAAGAAAAAAATTACAAAATTTTCAAGATGGAAGAGATTACAGAGGTCCTTAGTTCAACTCCCTGATTTTTTTCAGATGGGACAAAGAAGCCCAGAAGAAGTGAGGGACTTGCTAAACATTACAAGAGTTTTTAATGGTATTTTTTCCTTGTATTACATGTTAAATTACATGTAAAGACAATCTTCAACATCCATTTTTTGGGGAAAGATTTTGAGTTCAAATTTTTTTCTACCTATCCCCCTTTCTTCCTCCCTCTACAAGATGGCAAGTGATCTGATATAGGTAATACATGTGCTATAATGTAAAGCATATTGCCACATTTGTAATATTATGAAAGAAGAAACACAATAAAAAAAGACAAATACTCTATTTTTATTTGCATTCAGACTTCATGAGTTCTTTCTCTAATTGTGGAAAGTATTTTCTATCATGAGACTTTTGGAATTGTAATTGATTATTGTATTGCTGAGAAGATGTAAATCAATAGTAGTTGATTATCCCATAGTGTTACTGTTATACAATGTACAAAACTAATTTATGGCAGATTAACATATACATCCATCTGTCCCTGTGAAGACATGCACTTGGAAAATTTTTACTTCAATAGACAATGGTCATCTATCTTTATTTTTCATTTCATCATCAATAGTGAATCCTTATCAATGGTGAGATGCTCTAGCTGCACTTGTTTGTGTACAACATTATTCTGATAGCATCAAGCCCCAAAACAAGTTATGGCCTCCTAGACATGATCTCTAATCACAAAGAGTTTGTCCCAACTGTCTATGCAAGTAAAACACAAGTAGATAAAGAGTGACTACTATCTAGAGTATGATGTAAAGTTAAGGTACATGGAGATCATGAACATATCATCAGACTCTGAAAATTAATTTTTTTTAAAAAAGGTCCAGAATATAGCAGGGGGAGAGTGGGCTGGGTTGTTTTTGTTTTTGTTTTTTTAATGGCTAAATTCTTTTGACAACCTAAAACAGCCTTAAAATAAAGTCCTTTCCTCTTATTTTTTAATATAAAAACCAAAAAGGAGAGAATTTGCATATACAAAACAAAAAAGAAGACTATATAGGAAAATCAAATATCTTATTATGTACAACTTGCTTTTTTTCTTAAAAAAAAGTATATGATAAATTAAATGTGTTAATCCCAAAATTGGACTTCCTTCTGTCCCCTTCTGTGCATGACCCTCCATATTCATTTCATTCTTGTGCATCGTGGACAGCAACAGACTGTCTCCCTTTGCCTCTCTCCTCATGTCACCCAATGACACATATGGGAAAAACGAGCAAGAAAACAGTAATTTAGGGATGTTTCTGTTATTTATATATGTTTAAATTAAGAAAAGTGATTTGAATGGGGAGGAGTATATTCGACTTATTTATAATATTCTCATCATAGAGTTGTACTATACAAATTTTCCTCTTATGGACAATTTTTGCAAAATGTATCATGGCTATAGATTAAAAGATGGGGACAGATATTATACTTCATAAGGTCATAGAATTGAAAGTAAAAGTGGCAAGTCATCTATTTTGACTCTCTATATAGGGACTTCCCTCATAAATGGTCATCCAACATGTTCTTTCAAAGACAGGGAATTTCCTACCTGATAAGGGAATTTTTATTATTGTTCAGTCATTTTCAGTCATGTCTTATTCTCTATGATTCTATCTGGAGTTTTTTGGCAAAGATGCTGGAGTGGTCTGCCATTTCTTTCTTCAGCCCATTTTACAGATGAAGAAACTGAGGCAAATGGAATTCAAAGACTTGCCCAAAGTCACACAGCTCATCAGTATCTGAGAGTAAATTTGAACTCAAGTCCTCCTCACTCCAGACCTGGCATTCTATCTCTCAGTGCATGTAGTAAGTACTTTATAAATGTTTATTCCCTTGCTCCCTTTAATAAGATTCAACAATGGGATTTGACAGTCCATAAAGCTAAACCAACCTCAAGGGGACATTAAGGAAGTTACTTGGAAAGCCTTAAACATTTAAATAGTATAAGTTAGCATCATATGATTATTATAGTGTCTAGAATTTGGAGTGGGAGTATCCCAGTCAGACCACATCTGGAGTATTGTGTTCCATTCTGGGCATCACAATTTAAGAAGAAGGTTGACAAAATCTAAGAGTGTCCATAGAGAGGAAGTCGGAAGGGGGAAAAACTTCAGCTGATGTCATAGGAGGATCAATGGAAGGAAGTGGGGATTCTAGGGAACAAAACCAAGGCAGTGCATGATAGTTGTATTCTGCAGCTTGAAGAAAAGATTTTAGACTAATTTTGTTTGGGTCCTAAAGAGCAGAACTAAGAACTTTTGGTAGCTGTTGTAACAAAGGAGATTTAACTTGATGTAAGGAAAATTTCCTGGATTATGTGTATGTGTTTAAGTGTGGGGAGGCGGGGCATGCAGATGGGGTGGGGAGATGGCTTCATTCTGTTTCTACTATTAATCAGGACTCTCTAGAAAGTGAAACGTCCTGGTCAGGAGGTTAGTGAATTCACAGTCACTGGAGATCTCCAGGCAAAGGCTGTTTTAGCTAGTTAAATTAGTTAGTGAAGGTGTCTTAAAGACACCTTTCCAGGTATGGGTTGGATGATACAGCCATTGAGGTCTCTTCCAGCACTAAGATCCTATACTATCCTGTAGCTTCCATGCAACCCGAGCCACCAATTCCTAATGGATTGGATATGGAAAACAGAAGACTAAAAAGATTAAAGATGATATCTTAAGATAGTGAACAAATACTGGGTATGGTATGATCACAAGAGCCTAGGACTGGGAAGCAGTCCCTTCCATGGAAGAACAACTTGTTCTTTAGCTGTGTGTGGTGACCCTGGTAAGATCACTTCCATTTCCGAATCTCAGTTCCCTCTGTAATAAAAGAGGATTGAACCAGGTTCCTTTGGAACCTGCTTGGACGTTTTAACATTCTATTACAGTCTTGGAAAAATAGGAATACAATGGCACCACTCATAATGATAGGGGAGCCAGAAAAGGTTGAAGGTTTCTTTTCAAGATGGCATGAGTGGGCAGATGAGCTTGTGATCAAAAGAAATGAGAGATGGGAAAGCACTTTGAAAAGTTAAAAGTCTTATCCAAGGTAAGCTATTATTATTCTCAGGTATGTTTAGTTCAGGCAGTGCTTCCAAATCTGAGCTGGGCGAAGAAAGAATTACTAGTGGAGGGAGAGTGTGGGAGAAAGAAAAAGCAAAAAATAGAATCCAATGACCTCATTGTCCTTGAGGAAGAAGAAATCAGCAACTATTGTATTATCTGATTCTTATCCAAAGGGAGCATGTTTGAGTAAATAAATCTCCCTGAAGAGTCAATGCCATTTCTCTTCTATTTTCAGGACATTCACTTAAAATTGTCTCTCACGCTGCCCATTTTGCATTCAAATTCGATTCAGCAAAGTGAACAGTCGTGCAATGTTTTCTATGTGCAGTTCCTTGTGTTAGACATCAGGATGCAAAGTACGGCTCCAAAACAAGCCCTGATCTCAAGGAGATTACAGATCTAATGGGGAGAAAGATGGGAGGAAGATACATATGCAAAAATTATGATACTGGGGGGAGTAGGAAAAATGATGCTGATGAATTAGCCATATTGATGAGCGTTGAACGTGCTTGAAAATGGACATCCAGAGAAGAGGTGGTACTCTCCTAAATGATTCGAGATAAACACAGCCTGCTTGTGCTGGCAACTCTGACCTTTTCACGTAGCTCCAAAGAAGTGGGAACTGTGACCCAAGGGGCAGAAATTGGAATAAAGGACAAGGGATCAACAAAGGGGAAGGCAGACATTATGAAAATCTATGCAAGGGCAGCAATAAAACATCAGCTTTGGATGGCATTTCACAATGGGGACATCAAATAAGATGTATGCAATAGATACACAGTTTGGAGATGACAAGGCCCTCTCACAGCCTGATGAGGAGATCAGTGATGCTAAAGGTCAGGTCATCAATTTTCATTTCAATGTGTAAAGGAGGATGCAGCCTGTTTCATAATTAACACTAGCACTTGAACTATAACCAGTCATTTTGGCCCGAGAAAGCTCCTAAAAACGTGCCTTGGGCAAGCTCAGATGAGAGAGACAGAGAGACAGACACACACACACACAGACAGAGACAGAGACACACACACACACACACACACACACACACACACAGAGAGAGAGAGAGAGAGAGAGAGAGAGAGACTTAAAAATCTATGTTCCTATGAGAGGAAAGACCCAGTTTCATCCCTATAAAGAAACTACTGACTAGGGGTAGCTAGATGGTGCAGTGGGTAGAGCTCAGGAAGACCTGAGTTCATATCTGACCTCAGACACTTAACACTTTCTAGTTGTGTGACCCTGGGCAAGTCACTTAACCCCAATTACCTCAGGAAAAAAGCAAAAAAAACAAAAAAACAAAAACAAAAACAAAAACTACTGACTAGAAATTGAACTGAACAGGGTAAGGAAATCTGGGAAGGAACACCATTTGGGAGAGAGGATACCGGACATGTGTCATTTCCCAGCTTCCTATTCCAATATTCTTATTAGCTAATTATGAATTCAGTTATTTTTTCTCCAGCTAAATGGGTCTAAGTACTTCTAAATTTCAGCACACTGTGGCAAATTCCAGTCACCCCACCTTAGTGTTGATTCTGGCTCTCAGACCCACATATAGACCTTGTCTCCCTCACCATCTCTGTCTCTCTGTCCCTGTTTTTATGACTGTCCATCTGTCTCTCTGTCTCTGTTTCTCTGTCTTTCACTGTGTCTCTGTGTTTCTGGATCTTTGTTTCTCTGTGTCTCTGTTTATCTCTGTGTCTCTAACTGGGTCCTTCCTCCAAGACCAGACATTGTTCTGTGAAACCCACTGCCTCCATTCCCCTTGTGGCCTAAGTAGAAAAGGGATGGGGCTAAACATCTCAAATAGTCCTCCCAGAGTTAACCTTCTAAGAGAGTAGCCAAGTAACCTGTATATTACATTTGTAACTTTGGCCAAGGACAAGGTCTCTCCCTACCTCTATCTCTGTCTCTGTATTTCTCTCCATCTATCTCTGTCTCTCTGTTTATCTCTCCTCTGTCTCTCTCTCTCTCTCTCTCCTCACTCCCTCCTTCTTTCTGTTTCTCTTGGCCTGTCTGTATCTCCCAGCCCCCTCACCTCTCCATGCACATTTACTCACTAACTCCCTTGTCTTGCTTAATTATAAGGCTTTCTAGAATTCATCCAAGAGACTGTAAATATTTCCTGATTGACAACAGACCTTCAGATTGCTCCAGGCTAACATCAGAGTTACAGTTTCAACAAGCTACTAGTAGAATCTGACCTAATTTTAACCCTGCTAAATAAGCAAAGAAGCAAATTAGGGGAACATTGCAAAAACAGCTCAGGGTCTCTTTTAATTAGCAGTTAAGCTCCGGTATTTACTTTGGAGTGTGCTCTCCTTCCCAGCCCCCTTTCCCAGCCCCAGGAATACTCCCCCCTCCCCATCTCAGAAGGTCATATTTTAATAAGGAGCCTTTTCACTAGTTAAGGTTACTTTCATCAATCAAACAATTACTTGCTATATCCTAATATCATGATATTTCTTAATTAACTTTTCCTTGAGCTCTGCAATGATTCCTTCCAGAAGCCTTTCTAATGCACCCTTTCTTAGGTGCCAGGTAATTAGGTGACTTAGTTGCTAAAAGAGACCTCCAAAACCACCCAATCCTCTTCTGTTTCCCATGTGAGGAAACCAAGGCCATTGAAAGTGAAAGTGTTATGGAGGTAGCTAAAAGGTGGGTCCTTCCTCCAAGACCAATCATTGTTCTGTTAAAGCCACTGCCTCTATCTCCCTTGTGGCCTAAGTAGAAAAGGGATGGGGCTAAACATCTCAAATGGTCCTCCCAGAGATAACCATCTAAGAGAGTAGCCAAGCAACCTGTAGATTACATTTGTAACCTTGGTCAAGGACAAATGTTACAACTCTCAGTTTCTTCATCTGTAAAATGGGTATAAAAAAGATCACATTACTTACTTCAAAATATTAGGAATATCACATCTTTGAAATTTTAATCCAGGAGCTTTCCTCAACACATGGGCCATGAAGGACAAAACTGTTTAGTATTAACTCCTTTATATGCTTCTCAAGAAATCTCTCTCCTAAATTTATCTTATGTTTATCTCTATTCTCTGTTCCCTACTTTAAAAGTAATGTCTTGTGGATACATGTGTGTGTATGTTTCTGTATGCATGTTTCTGAGTACATTGTGTGCATGTGTCTTTGTACATGTGTGTAACAATTTTATTTCTTGTAATCCCTAGCTTCATTTAAGACACAAGTAATCCTTTGGATATCCACCCTAACCTCATCTACCCAGTTGCCATTTCCTCTCTTGTTCTTTCTCTTCATCTTTCTCTCCTTCCCTTCCCTTCTTCTTCCCCTTCCCCTTTCCTTTCTCTCTTCTCCTTTCCTTTCTTCTTTCTCTCTGTGTTTATGTCTCTCTATATCTTCTCTTACCTCTTCCCCTTCTCTGCTTCTTTCCTTCTCTCTCTCTGTCTTCCCTTCTTCCTTCCTTCTCTCCCTCTCCCTCCCATCTAAATACAATGTACATATTTTAGATTTTTTTTAACCTGTTTTTCTTCCACCAGGAAATTGTAAGTTTTTTGAGGGCAGAGATCATTTTCATTTTTGACTTTATATTCCTAAAAATCATCCCCACACCTAGCACAAAGTAAGCACTTAATCCAACCTTACTTAAGTGCCAAATGGATAAAATGTGTATAAATCACATTACATTCACACACACACACACACAAACACTTCTGCTACATCTCCCATTAGGTTCTAGGAAGCCTTCTTTGTTACAAATATGAAGGTGATAATGGGGAAGTTGACTTTGTTCTAGGGCCATAGGATGGTCTGGGGTAAATGGCAGAGCCCAACCTTCCTACCTGCCACACTCAGTAAACCGTGGAGCACACATAGAATATGTAGCAAATAGACTGTGTTCAGGGGAACATGACGATGATTAACCTTGGGCTGATACTCCCTAAACCTCCTGCCATCATTGATGCTATTGCTCTACCAATTGAAGTATAGCAGTGGTCTCAAACTCAAATAAAAATGGGTCCACTAAACCATAAATAAGGCCCCTGTGAGCTTCACATATTGATTTAGAAAACCACACATGTTTATGTATTTCTTTTTTTATTATTATTAATACCACAACTCATTAAAATCAGATAGGAGCTATGTTTTCAGCTGATTCAGGCTGCACTCAGGAGCATTGTGACATGCACATGTTTGCCACCTCTGAGATGATTGGAAGGAAAAACCAGAAAGGGCTTCTGAGATGGCCTTTCACCACCATCATACCAGCTCAAAGAGTCTTGCTTTTGGGGGCACTTCTCTGTTCCTTTTTGTGTCTGGAGAAGATATAACCTGACACTTGGAAGGCTTTTCTGTTTCACCCTAGGGCCCATGCTACCTGGAACGGATCACAAACAAGCATTTGGCCAACAGCCACAGGTTTACTTTTCTGATGCCTTCCCCAATAAGGTTATTGCCCTTTCCCAAAGGACGTGCTCAATCGAGTATTGTGGCCTCCATCCCTTAAATTCTTTCCTCAAAGACAATCCTTTCTAGGCTCAGTAGCCGCCAGAGAGGACAAAGACTATCTTTATCCTCAAGTGCTGAAAAAGATACTTATCATTCTTCCCATCACTACAGATAGAAGGAAATATAATGACTACTAAAAATAGAGGTAACATGCTCCCAAACTCCAAAGACCAAGTTCAAAGGCAAGAGGAAGGTAATGAAAAAAATGTGGAAAATAGAGGGGGAAAATTGGATACAATTTTTTGATAAACTCTTTTGGATATTTTAAATAAAATTTTAAGTTTCTACATTAGTAGCTCCTGTTTCCACTTGAAAACCCCATCAGTTTCTGTGGGGAAACACTGATTATATTTATCCTCAGTCGTCTTTTTGATCAGAGTAGGTCATAATTATGGGGGTACATTGATCATGACACACAAAGACTATCGTCCTTTTCAAAAGTGCCCAAAGTCATCTCATTTGCACTAAAGCAAAGAACCTTTCAGCTGTAATTTTTGCACAGCCCATCTACCAGAGACTGAGTGTGCTATGATGGAAAGAAAGTGAGACTTGGAGAATTAGGCTTAGCTCTTCTGCTAATTTGCTAGGTGACCTTGGACCAGATCCTCATCTCTCTGTATATCATTTCCCTCATCTGTAGAATGAAGACATTGCATTAAACATCCTTGAGTGCCCTTCCATAACTAATGTTTTATGATAACAACTAATGCCTAGAATGAACAAATTATTTTCTTCCTGAAGAGCATTGAGGATGGGGCTGTTTACCAATTAAAACCTTGAATCTGTCTAGGCAAGTAGGCTTTATGTCAACTGGAGATTGTTTAAGAAACAGTGGCGGTGCACTGAATAGAACACTGGGCCTGGAGTCAGGAAGACCTGAATGCAAATCGGAACTCAGATACTAACTAGTTGTGTGACTCTGAGTAAGTCACTTGTCTCTAGCTGCCTCAGTTTCCTTATCTGCACAATGAGCTAGAGAAGAAAATGACAAACCACTCTAGTATCTTTGCCACAAAAAAACAAAAAAAAACCTAGATGGAGTCATGGAGAGTCAGGCACCACTGAAAAATGAGTAAACAATGAATTCTTCAACATCATGAGTTGTAAGAAAAATTTATACTTTAGGTAAGAGTCAGACCTCTGAGGTCCTTAATGATTTTGAGACTCTGTCCATTCATTTGCCAGCAATATAAACTGTTAAAGTCTTCATTTGATACTTTGTGACCTTGAGCAAGTTACATAACATTTCTGAGTTTCCTTATTTCTAATAAAAAGAAACATGCAAGTCATCTGCCTCTCAACTTCACTGACTCCCTATTACCTCTCAAATCAAATAAAATCCTGTTTAATTTTTGCTTTATTTTTGTAAAACAATAAGGGTCAAGTGATTTGCTGAGGATTACATAGCCAGTATGTATCACCTGTATGATCCTGGATTCAAACTCAGGTCCTCCTGACACTAGGATTAGTACTCTACATATTGTGCCATTTAGCTGCCCCCTCTATTTGATTTTTAAAACCTTTCATAGCTTTCCAGTTTTTTATTCATTATTCCTCCATGAACTCTTATGATCTGATAATACTAACCTTTCCCCTTTCAATTCCTCACACGAGAAGATGTTGTCTCTCTCTCCTCATTTCTGCTTCTTGGCTTCCCTGGTTTCTTTCAAGTCTCGGGTCAATCCAAACTTCTCTTCCATCATTCCCTCTTCATCTTAGTGTCTTCCTTCCAATATTACCTCCAATTTGCCCTGTATAGCTATATCTTATTTGTAGATAGTTGTTTGTATGTTGACTCCATTAGACTATGAGCTCCTTGAGAGCAAGTTCTTTTTTTTTGGACCTTTCTTTATATCCCTAGACCTTAATACCATCCACATAGGAGGTGTTTAATAAATCCTTATTTGATTTGAGTTGATTGACTTGAACTTGATGGTGGGTAGGTAATTTGTCTATCCCTCCGGTAGACAAACATCTGGACTAAGGAGTAGGAAAGATGAGTGAATTTTGACCTTAGATGCTTACTAGCTTTGTGAGTCTAGGCAAGTCACTTACTTAGCAGCTCTCAGCTAGAAGTAGAAGATGTGGGCATATTACTTGTACATGGTAAAGAAGATGATCAAAATCTCAACTGATGGAATTTTTCAGTGCTCAACTGCACATGGAAAGGGGATTAGAAAAGAAATTAAATGAATTAATCAATAAACATTTCCTAAAAGTCTACTATGTTTTTTCTCTTTGGTGGAGTGCTTAGAGCTTGGTCAGACATTGAAGACATGAAGGTCATCCATTGCATCATAATCTCTAGCCAGTCATCCTGATTTTTGCCCTGTCAATGGACTTTGATGACTCTAGAAGAGAGTGTGAGACTGATGATTGTGCAGCTTCATCTCATTTAAATCCAATTCATAATGAGTCAAGAGGATATCATTGGTTCTTTTTGAAAATGAAGATCAAAACAATAGCAACAATAAGAACTGTCACTTTAAAGGAGCTCCAAAGCTTTGAACAAATAATATCCTTAAAAAGGTCACTGAGCAAAGCTTATAATTATCCCTTTCCATGGCAACATTTTCCTATTAGGGACAGGAGTCTGTTCTTGGCCAGTATTTGTAATTCGAATCTGGACCATACAGTAAGCTATCACTAAGAAATTGCCTATGAAGTTAACACAAATGGGTAGAGTGCTCCAAAATGAGAAGGGTACACAGTCAAGGGAAATGAGTTCAAGAAATACATCACTAAGCTTTTGGAAAATAGGGGAGAAAAATGATTCTGAGAGTCAGGAATTGTATCTGGATTCAAAGGGTGTTTTAAATTCATTTGCTTTAGAAGACAGTCAGTCAAAAAAGATTAGTTAAGCACCTACTATGTGCCAAGCACTGGAAATACTAAGAAAGTTATGATAGTCTCCATTCTTTATGACCTCACAATCTAATGGGGGAAAATAATATGTAAATATGTATGTACAAACAAGGATAAAGTGGAAATAATTAATATAGTGATGGAACTGAAATTAAGAGGAATTGAGAAGTGCTTCCTGTAAAAACTGGAACTTGGGATAGAAATTCAAGGCTCCCTGGGAAGCCTAGAGGCAAAGGGAGGAAGAATACTGGAGCCAGCCAATGAAAATGCTCAGAGATCAGAGATGGACTGACTATCTTGGGTAAGGAGCAGTCAGGAAGCTGATGGCAGAATGTAGGAAAGGGGATAAGGTGTACAAAGACTAGAAAGGTGGTGGGACTGATGATGAAGAGCTCTGAATGTCAAACAGGATTTCACATATTTTTGGTCCTGGAGATGATAAGAAGGCCCTGGAGGTTATTAAAAAGGAAGGGTGACATTGTCAGCCCTTAGCTTTCGGAAAACCACTTTGACAGCTGAGCCGAGGATAGACCAGAGTGAGAATGGTAAAACCACAGCCCAATGACAATGATAATAAAAAATGAAGGTCATGTGTATTGTATCACAGGCCAGTCCTGTGATTTTTATACCTCAAGAGAAATGTATTTCCATTTCACCTTGATGCTGTACCTTCAACTGATTTTGGGTAAAGCAGACGCAGAACTCTACAACAATCCAGCTTGAAAGTAAAAGTTTTGGTTGTTCTAGAACTAAGCACTAAAGAGATTTTCTCAAAGATGCTCTAAGCTCATAAAAAGAGTTTATTCACCCATGATATTTGGAATATACCAATTTAGCCTCTTTTTCCACTCTTGTAAAAAGAAAAAAATTAGCCCAGATTGAAATGATCAGTAGTATGCAATTATTAGAGGCATGTTACGAAAACTCAATTTAGGAAATTTACAGAATTAATAAATTGTAAGAATTTTTTCCCAACATAAAAGGGGAGTGGGGAACTCTTCTCTGTACAAAGACTTTTGGCTGGGTTGCTTTAAATACTCAGTTTCTTGTGTATAACTCAATTTAGTGAGGGGAAAGCTTTATGTATAGCTTTTGAGAAACATCATTTATTTATACACATTGGAGTATCTTTTATTTATTCACATAACTTCTCCCTCTTCTCTTGACATTTTTTAGTCTAAAATCGGTAGGGGCTGTGAGGAGTTATGTGAGCAGCTGGGTACTGGCAACCTTCATTAATCTTTTAGCAGCCCCATCCTCTTTGTTAGAGAACAGCAAAGTTAATTAGCAAATTAACTGGAATCTCTATCCCTTCAAACTTTTTTGAATGATTCCTCATGTTTCTGAGAAGAGTTAATTGCACAAGGAAGTATCTCACCCAAAACTTAAAGACTAAGTTTTTCATTGTAATTTTCTTTTCTTTCAAATTTCAGGTTGGAGGATTGAGTGCTTTTCATTCTAGAGGGGAAAAGCTTATTAGGCAATTGTGCTGCCTCAACTCATTGAAAGGCATTGGTCTGCTAGGATCTGGAAAACTTCACAGGTTTAACCAACTGTGAAAGATGGAGACCAACATAAAGATTAAAGGGAGATAAAAAGATATCTGGAAGTATATGCACGGGAGGTAAATGGTTGTATTCTTTTTAATTATTATTATTTTTTCTGGCTAAAATATATATACCTTTTACTAGTAATATGCCTCAAGAAAGTCAAATAAAGAAAGATACTATAATATACCAAAATCATTATATGGACAATCATTGTAAATCTTCCTGTGCTTCTCTGAATCTCGTTTCATGTGTCTCATGACATTTTTGTTGGGCCATTTTAGTCATATCCAACTCTTTATGATCCCATTTGGGATTTTCTTAATAAAGTGATTTGTAGTTTTTCCTCCAGATCATTTTATACATGAGGAAATGAAGGGTTAAGTGACTTGCCCATGGTCACATAGCTAGTAAGTGTCTAAGGCTGAATGTGAACTCATGAAGACAAACAAGTCTTCCTGATTCCAAGACTTGTGCTCTATCTCTTACTCCTATAAAGTGTCCCAGTATTATGACATAATTATATTCTATTATATCACAGTTGTCCTGTCTTTCCTCAATTAGTGTGTATAGTCACAATAATTGTCAATATAAAGATTTTGGTATATTATAGTATCTTTTTTAAAATTTGACTTCCTTGAAGTCAACGAACACAGTTAAGTAGTTAGAAGAATCATGAAAATAATATACACAAGTTTTGTAACAATGAAATCAACAGTCACACCAAATTCAGTACTGAAGGGTTATTCAATACTGAGAAGCACATAGGTGACAGTGAATAGACCACCAGTCATGGAGTCACAAGGACTTGAGTTCAAATTTGGCTTTAGCTATGTGACTGAGCATATCATTTCACCCTGATTGCTTTGTCCCCCCCCCAAAAAAACAGCAAGCTATCGTGAATAAATTTAGCCTTGGAAGAAAGATGAGGACATGAATCCTTTTACTGGTTAGATGAAGGCAAGGAGCATGTAATGGTGCAAATATATCAAAATGGACACAATCAAAACATTTTTTGGAGACATCAATAGAATTTTAAACAAATAATTTAACTTTTTCCTATCTTGGGAAGCATAAACAGACTGTCAAGTCAGCAAGTATTTATTAAGTACCTACTATGTGGCAGGTGCTATGCTAATATCAATTAATCGATAAAGTTATTAAAGGGCCAGATGGTGCAATGGATAGAGTAACATCTCTGGAGTCAGTAGTACATGAGTTCAAATCTGGACTCAGATACTTAATATTTCCTATCCGTGTGACTGCCTCACCAAAAAACAAAAATTGTAACTTGCATTTGGTAGACATGGTGCTAAGAACAATTAACCAACAAACATTTATTAATCACCTACTATGTGCCAGGCATTATGCTGAGATCAGGCAACTAATCACTCAATCTTATCAAGTGCCCACTATGTGCTGGAAACTGTGATAAGCAGGGAGGGTACAAAGCCTTTGTTGCAATCATTTATTTTTAAAAGCAGGTTAAAAATAAACAAATAAAGTCTCAGGGCAGAAATAATTCAGCAAAAACATATTCTTCCAAATGTTTATGTGTCTGAAAAACATTAGGAGAGAAAAACAAATAGGCAAATCCTAGTATGCTCATTAAAACAGGATCCAATTTTCCTTTGGGAACCATGGAATCCTGTATCTCCACCCCTAAAACAACAGCTGAGGTTGTTTCTTTGTCTATATGCTGTGATAAATGAAAGGGATTGAAGCGGTAGGTGGCTCTAATCTGAATACATTAATTAGACACTAAATAGAGCTTTCTATGGGTTCTGGATCTGAATGGAGGCTAGAAAAACATAACAGGGCTGAAATATTCTCAATATATTGGGAACTCAGAAGTCATGGACAGAAGAGAAGCTTTGGCTCCCAGAATCACACTGTCAGTGGGCAGTGAGAATCTATTTCTACCTTTAGCCATTGGCTTAGTGGGCTTCTTCTACAGTCTCTTCAGCTAGAAGACTACAGTGGTATTATTTCAACAGAGAAAACGACCCCTGGTCTAGCACTGGCAAAAAAGCTTTGATTTTCCCATTGAGTCCCTGAGATTGGAAGGCTGATAAGCATGAAGAAGATGTCCTACGTGGCTTGGTATATGGAACATTGCATTTTAATGCAGCCTCAGACTTTTACTAGATGTAGGAGTTTTTAACCTGCCTCAGTTTCCTCTTCTGTAAAATGTAAATGATAATAGCACTTACCTACCAAGATTTTTGTGAGAATAAAAAAAAAAACATTGTAAAGCATTTTGCAAACCTTGAAGTGATGTAAATGCTAGAGATGATGATGATAGTGGCGGTGGTGGCAGTATAGGGATACAAGACCTATAATTTCATTGAAATCCCAGTTGAAGACTTGGTCCAACACAACACTGTGCAATGAGACAGAAAGAAGTTTATATTATATGGTCTCTCAGGCTTTTTCCAACTCTAAATCTGATTCTATGATTTGAGTCTTGATCATCTGACCCCAATTACAACTATGGGTAATTAGCTAAAAAGAAAAACCAGTCATGTTGTAATTTCTCTTCCTCAAAAGATATTGCTAACAGGCATTTGGACATGGGAAAATGAGAGTAGGAATAAGGGAGGTGGGGAGAGGCTAAAAAAGAAAATTCTCTCAAGTGTTTTGGGGTACTCGGAACAGAAATATCTTGAGACCATTCATCACTTCTAAGAGATTTGGATTTCCCTTGATGACTTCCCTCATCTTCACAATTACAAGAAAGTCTGAAAATAGCCAACCCAAATGAGGTTTAATTTATTTCTCTTCAGGCCACAATTAGTCTAATATACTCCATCAGAGCCTGTAGCAAGGGGGCCAAGTGAGTAGGTGGGCAGGATCAAAGTGCTCAGAGAGAGATAGAAAGTAGATAATATGCTTAATTTTAATGGATAGAATTCAGAGGAAAGTTTTATCTTCTAAGTTTCTTACAATGTTAACTAATTAGTCTGCACTAATGCATTGAAAATGACATCAAGCTTTAACCTAGGGAGAAACTGCAGCTAATAGCCAAGATGGGAAATCAGGGATGATTAATAGTAAGAAGTGAATCAGGTGAGAAAGACGCCAGAGGCAGAGAGTCAGTGAAGGGTGATGGAAAGAGCAAGACAGCATGGGGCTCAATCTTGGCTCCAACACCCTTCAGCTGTGTGATGCTGGGCAAATGACTTACCCTCTCTGACATGTGGCACAGAGGGGAAAATATAAGACTTAAAGCCAAAAAATGAGGGTTTAAATTCTAGTTCTGTCATGTACTATCTGAATGACACTAGGTTCTTCACTAATCCTCAGTAGGTCTCAATTTTTCCATGTATAAAATGGAAAGATTGGGCTACATATCCACGAAGGTCCCTCTTAGCTGAAAACCTAAGATCCTATCATTATAGTCTAACTTTTGGATCATCATAATAGATGATTATCCTCATGGTAAAGAAACTTCAATGAGATAATGTCTCCTTCATCGGCAGGATGGTCTAAAACATGAACTTCTGTCATGATAGTGAACTATTTCCTAAAGCTGCATGTGTGTGGTAAATTATTACCTTTGGAGGCCAAATAGGGCAACACAACTTTACCCAGTAGCAAAATAATCATTAAGTAGCTGACTGAATTCCTAGAGTCTTTATAAGCTTTCACCCCAATTATAATAATTGCCTCCTATTTGGTCTCCCTTCAGCCTCTTTCCTTTCCATCCCATTATCCATATAGCTGTCAAATAGATATTCCTATAAGATGGATTTGACCATGATATTGTCTACCCAAAAGTCTTCAGGAGTTCCCTATTTCCTCTAGGATAAAATAAAAAATTCTGAGTCTGAGATTTAAAGCCCTCAACAATCTAGCTTCTACCTATCTTTCCAGTCTTGATATATTTCATTTTTACATTATTTGTTGTTGTTCAGTCCTTTCAGTTTTGTCTGACCCCATACAACATCTCATTTGAAGTCTTCTTGACAAAGTTACTAGAGTGATTTGCCATTTCCTCATTTTACAATGGAGAAAACTAAGGCAAACAGGATTAAGTGACTTACCCAGAATCACACAGCTAATAAGTGTCAGAAGGCATATGTGAACTTAAGAACTCCAGGACTGGGACTCTATCTGTTGTGTCACCTCCCTGCTTATTGTCTACATTCATATTGTTTACATTCTAGTCAATATGGCCTAATAGCTATTTTCCGTAAAGGACATTTCATCTCTGTTTTCTCAATTTCTGCAAGAGATGGAGGATAGGCTGTCCTCCAAGACTGCAGAGCACCCACTTCTCACTTCCACTTTGTAGAATCCTTTTTTCAAATATAACTTTAAAGCATGGCTTAAGTGCCTCCTCCCCAAGATCTCTCTCCCTCTTCAAATTGCCTTATATGTTCTGAACTGTGGACTTAATATATCTACCCAATAGCATGTAGGCTCCTTGCAGGCAAGGATTGTGCTGATGTGCATTTTTGCATCCCAGTATTTTGCATAGTGTTTTGTACCCTAGTAGTTGCTTAAAAATTTATGTTGAAGTTTGTCTTGAATCAATAACAACCTTTTGAAAACATAAAATAGAGAATATTTCAGAAAATTTGATATTCCTACACTGTTGAACATATAGATTAAGATCATGAATTTCTTACAAAGGGCAAGACTCACAAGCTCTGGAAGAGTAGAATGTAAGTAGAATGAAGACAAATTTTCTTGAACATTAGATGCCAGAAAAAAGCACCCTCTATATTGGAAATGGCAAGGATTTTTTCATGAAAGCAAAAGACAAGTCTCTCTCTCTCTCTCTCTCTCTCTCTCTCTCTCTCTCTCTCTCTCTTCACCTCTGTCATTCTCATCTCTCTTCTTTCTCTCTTTCTTAAAAATACATACACACATATGTGTGTGTATATATATATATATACATTATGTTTAAATTAATTTCAGTATATAAGACCATTCTTTGGTTACTTCAAATTTATTTTCAGCAAAATCCAAAAGATAATTCTTTTTATAATTTAAGAATTATTCTTAAAAGTAATGAGATAGCAGGATAATAATTTTTGAGATAGAGAGGATTTTGAGAATCATCTTGTCTGGCTCTTTCATTTTATAATAAGAAATCATGTTCAGAGAGGGTAAGTGATTTGACCAGGATAACACAGGAAGTTTGGGGCAGAGTTAGGATTCAAACTCTACTTTTGTGGCTCCAAATCCTTCTTTCCACTCTATAGATCCACCTCCCAGAAGAAAAAAGAAATCCCTTTACAAGCCAAGGTGATAAAAACAGCTTCATTTGTTTATTTCTTTGTTTAATGTTTGTTTGCTTATTTTTGCCCTTAAGCAATAACTAATCAAATTGCCTAATGTTTATTTAATCTCTCCATCTCTGCCTCTATTTCTCTATCTCTGTCTCTTTCTATCACTGTCTCTCTCCCTCTCTGTCTCTGTCTTTGTCTCTTCTCTTCATGTCTGTCAGTCTTCCTTCCCGCCCCCCCCCCTTTAATCCAATGTTTATTTACTGATTTTTTGCTCCTACAGAGGAATTAAGCCCATGAAAGGAAAGACCAAGAAGACAGGACAGGAAAGATGACTTAATGACTTAACTGGGACTTTGCTTTTTTTTGATATATTTTTTCTATTTTACTGTCAATTTTCCCTCATATTACAAGTTTACAATAATGAGGCCCATTAAGACAAATGTAATGATAGCTAAGGGAGTCACACTATAAGCCATCTCTTTTATAACCCATTTCAGGCACTTAAAGGATGAATAAACATGTTTCCTCCTTTGTAAAAATGGATCTAATAAAAATGGCTGACGGAAACCTACTCCTCCCTTTATTGTCTGTAGCTGTTTTACAGAATCCAAGGACTGCTCAAGCATGGGGTGATTGATCGTTCTCCTCTGGGTGGGTGGCTGCCTGCTGCTCTCCCCACTTTTCCATAGGAATGACTTCAGCTTGTTGGCCACTCATTCATTACCCCTGGAAGGAGCCTTTGCTGTAGCTGCTTTCTAAGGATTTAATGAAAGTCTTTGCTCTGAAGGAGCATCCCAACTCACAGTGGGTAAGCACAGACATGGTTTGGGGTGAACGCTTAGCTCATTTTTATGGGTCCTATATGGAATGAGGAAATTTCTCTAATCTTTGCCTTCTACAGAAAGTGGATGACAAGATCACTCAGTTTGGACACAAAGGCCTTGGATTCCAATCCCAGGCCAGCTATTGGGTGGTTAGAGTCTTGATTTCATGATTTTTAAGATGGGGAGGGGTAAACTTGATTCTCTTTAAGCAGAGTCAATATTAGAAATGAATGAATAAATATTAAGTGTTAATTTGTGCCAAGCATTGTACTAAGTGCTGGGGGTACAAATTGTCAAACTCAGAGTCATTTGTTGTTTTCAAGCATATTCTGATCGAGGGAAGCAACACATAAAGAAAGTTCAGTTTTAGAGCAGATGGAAAGTTTGGGAAGTATTAAGGGTAGTGTATCCAGACTGATATTGAGGGTCCTTGTTCGTTATGTTGCACCTATTTGGAGGATGTAGACACAGGGCAGAAGGTAAGGCTTAGAGGATCTTGGGAACCAGTGACTGGGCAGATGGTATCACCTTCTGGTTTTCCATTTCAACAGAAGGAATAAAGTTGGTCACTCCAATTTCATCTAAGCAAGTGGTCTGAATGGGTCTGGGTAAGCCATGCTGGGAAAGGGGGTGAAAGGAAGACAAGGGGGGTGATGTATCAGGCATAGGACACAAAGAGCGTTCCATGTGAAAGGTACTTTCAGATCAATCTCTTAAGACAAATCCACTTTGTAGAGGCAAGGGAAAAACTTTTGATGAGATATTGGATTTGGGATACATGGTTCCATGGGCAAGGAGGTTGCAGTGAGGAGTGTTTTGGGAGGAAGATAGAAGAGACTATAGCATACTGACTCTCCAATGCAGAGACAGACCTCAGGACACTCATCCAGGCAGCTACTGCCAGAGGCAGCTGCTGCTAATGTGGGAGGAAATGGGGGAATAAAGCTGGGCCAGGGAGGACTTCATCTGTATTATGGCTGCTGGGAGTGAGAAGGAGAGCAGAAATATTATTTATTCCAATTTTATATAAGTATTCTTTACAAGTTACTGAGATCAGTTGCTTCTATCTGTGGAAGGAGAACAAATATTGCATGCATCCTTTAAATGTTGGCACCCCATGACAAAGCTGCCTTTGCCCTACCCTAGTTACAGCTCTGCCATGGAAGGAAATCAATGAGCATATAAACTAGACTATCACATAACTTTGGGTTCCATAATTGCTCTGACAAAGCCCAGACTTCTCATTTTGCTTCCATGACAGGCTCTCCCCTCCCCACCATTACATGGTCACAACATTATAGTACCCAAGACTGCACAGTTTGCATGGTTTATAGCCCCTAGAAACTAATGTCTCTAAGCAAGGTACCTTCAGGCCATTTCCTATATTTTCAGGTCCATGTATTATTTTGGTCAGAGGAATGTCACACTCCAGTTAGTTGTCTCCAGACACAATTCATTTCAGTCTAAAAGTCGCAAATTCAAAGCAACCCTGGGGGAAAAATACACTGCACATTTTTGAGAATCCCCAAACTCATGAAAAATAGCTGATATTTTCCATTTTTTCCTCACCACTGATTCTCCACAATTTCACTCCTTTTATTTTCAGTTTTCAAACACCATGAGTTCTATTTTAATGGAAGCATTTAAAGCTTTGCCCACAAAAATGGAACAGAATTAGAATCCTCAGAAGATCCAAGCAGACAAAGTTATACCAGTTCCAATAAGATGAAATTAAACCAGGATAAAAGCAAAGTCCTGCAGTTAGATTCTTTAACAACAAAACAAACAAAACAAAATTTATAAATACAGGACTAAAAGAGGAAATGGAAAAGAACTCATACATATGTGTGTGACGTATGGTTACATATATGTGTATGTTTCTCTCTATATACATACATGTGTGTGCATATATATGCTTACATGATGTGTGATGTTTCAATGATTCTAAGTTGAGTCAACAAGTAGTTATTAAGTGTCTTCTGTGTTCCAGTTATCATGCTAAGCACTGAGCTTAGTAAGAGTCAGCAGGGTCAGCAGCTGAAACGTGCTAATTCAGTCAGCCACTATCGTTAGAGAAGGCTAGCACCCAGCAGAGGGGAGCCACCACCTTTGCTAGACTTTGATGGATTTAAACACATTTGGATTATTGGATTGGTTCTGGAAGCCCCTTTTGAAGGAAGATGTTGACCAAAGGAAGTATGTCCATGCAAGGGTTACCAGCAATGTCTTCACATTGGAAACCAAGCCAAAGGGTGATCTTTGATCACTTGGCCTATCAAAGAAGGATCTGATCTCTCCTTCCCTCCATTTCTCTCTCTCTCTCTCTCTCTCTCTCTCTGTGTATGTCTCTGTTTTTTCTCTCTCTGTCTCTGTCTCTCTCTGTGTCTCTTGTCTGTTTCTCTCTGTCTCTCTCTCTCACTCTCTCTTTCTGTATGTCTCCTCTACTCTCTCCCCTTCCTTTTCTCCCTTATTCTCCCCCCCTCCCTCACTTTCTCTCTCTCCTTCCCTCCCTCCCTCTCTTCTTTTCTCTTTGTCCCTCCCTTCCATTCCCTAAGTCACCCCTCATTCCCCTCCCCTCTCTCTCCTTCCCTCATTTCTTCTCTCTCTCCCTCCTTCCCACTCCCTCCTTCCCTCTCTTCTTTTCATCCTTTCCCTCCCTTCCTTTCTTCCCCCCTCTCTCTATGTGTGTGTCTTTGTGTATGAAATATGTGTTTGTGTATGAAATATATGCACATGTACATATTGTGCATATATCCATATAGTATATGTAGTAAGTTATATATATATATAATGTATATTGCATATAAGGTACATGATAGAGAGATAGATAGATCTTCAATGAAGATACCTTATATGAGAAAAGATTATTTAGAATTTGCAATAGTGACAATGCAAAAGGTTAAGATGTTCTCTTGCAATTCAAAACCTACCACAACTTGAGAATCTTAGCATCTAGTACCTCTCCTCACCTCCACTTCTTGTCTCCTGCAGTTGTGTGGCATTGATCTCCACGGATGAGTGCTGAGTCCTCCATCAATGGGCTTTGGGTCTTGGTTGCAATAGGAACCCATAGGAACTTCAGATAATCATTTATTCTAAGACCTTCGTGGAATACAGAGGTTGCTGGCCACAAAGGATTCTCTACCTAAGTGCCCATCAATTACCTTTTTTGAAAACTGATTAGCAGAGAATGGATTCCCTATCTCCCAAGACAATCCTATCGCTCAGGGGCCAACTCTAGTGGTAGACATCTTGAGCTAAAGAGCTAAAGCAGGACACAGGTGGATCATAAAAAACTGGATAGGACAGAGATAGGAAATTATCTAGTCATTTCCTTGGTATAAAGAACTCTGAGGAGAGAAAACCTGTTTTACCAGTACAGGTTAGCACCTTCTCTGTAACTTAAATTCTCAGAGATTTGTCTAGAGCAGTGAGAGATGATGTGGCTGCCCTAGGGTCAACTAGTATTTATCAAAGGCAGGACTTCAAGCCAGGACTTTCCGACCCTGAGGCTAGCTCACTGTCCATTGTGCCACACTATCTTTCATCCAATTGGAAAAGCCATCACTCTGAAATGACTACATATACATACATATATATATATATATATATAATGATGTAATGACTATATCTCTACCTATCTATCTATCTATCTATCTATCTATCTATCTATCTATCTATCTATAATCCCAATTGCCTCAGCAAGATATATCTATCTATCTTGATGAAGCAATTGGGGTTTTATATATATATATATATAATCTTGCTGAGGCAATTGGGGTTAAGTGACTTGCCCAGGGTCACACAGCTAGGAAGTGTTAAGTGTCTGAGACCAGATTTGAATTCAGGTCCTCCTGACTTCAGGGCTGGTGCTCTATCCACTGTGCCACCTAGCTGCCCCAAGCAGGATAAATTTGAGGGCAACTCTGGAAGATCATCAACTATATAAAACAGGGGAGTTGCAATCTACATCACTCAAGCAACTGTTCCTGCCAAAGAAATTATAAAGTACAAAAAAAAGGGGATTAGCAAAATAGTAATAGAAAAATCATTTACATTCTATTTGAGAATGCATTTTTAATCTACTCATGGGTCTTATATTCTACTTTCTGGGAAATAACCACCTTGAATCAAGTAGCAAATCCAGATTGTACCTCTTTGGCTAGGGACCCTCACTCAGTTCCTTCTTGCTAACTCTCTCTCATGTGAAAAATGGATGGCAGCATCTGAGAAGTCTCAGATGGATGCCAAACACCAACCCAAACAGATTTCTCTTTAATCTTGCTGTTTCTTGGGCTCACAACTTTTTGCTACTGGGAAAAAGAATTACTTTGGTTCAAAAGGCTCTTCTAAAATGCTGGACTTATTTGAGGGAAAGGAATTTCAAACTTTCTCTTCTATCAGTTATTGGGTTTGGAGCTGAGAATAAGGCAACTGTGGGCACTTTCGGAAGGATAATAATCACATAAAAGATGTGAAAATTCTTCAGAAATGGCAAAAGCTCTACAGCAGCAAGGCTAACATTATTATTAGCATTGTTGTGTCAAGAAAGGAGTTAGAAGTAAAACATCATCATCGTGACTCATTCAAACCCTGTTAAGAGCTAAGAGCCTGGCTGTGAATCAGCCAGGAATGATCAGCTTTAGGGTAATCAAACAATGTTGATATTGTACAAAACATCCCTCTGTTGATACAAAATGGGTAAGGTCATCTGCACCATTTTGTAGAAAAATAAATTCCAAATCATGTCAGGGAAAGTTGATAGAAAAGGGACTAGTGAACCAAACCCAGAAGAAAATGTGTCCATTAGCTGCCTCACAAAATAGAAATAATAGCAAGCAGAAATCACCAGGTGATTCCTTCTCTGTCAATGAGATATAGGAAAAATTTGAGCATTTCTGAATAGGGTGAACTTTGGCTTCTGTGACTCATTGCATAGTAAACTTCAAGAGAGTTTGGGAGAAAAATCTCCATGATGGTTAAAGATTCTTCTGAAAGGACACTAGATTTGGAGATGGAAGATCTGAGTTCTAAACCCAGATCAACACTTAAATTTCTGCATGACTTCTGGCAAGTCACTTAACTTTCTGATATCTTGTGCTTTCTCTTGTGGGGTTGTTTTGTCCTTTGTTCTCTAAGAGGACCACATTAGGGAGGTGATTCGATGACATGCAAGTGAATTGGATTTAAGTGAAGGAGGCTCTGTGCAAGGTCAGCTGCCTCATTTTCTCCTCCAGAGCCAGCTGGGTCCAGTGACCAGATGTAGACGAGGATGACTGGAAATGGCCCTGGATGAATTGGAGAACTGGGCTTTTTTAAGCTAAAATCTTTTTAGATCTCCTTTTGACTGAGGCTGCACCCATTCAATGATTAAGGCTAGGTAGCAATTGAGGCAAAGAATCTCCTCTTTCACTTATTCCCTGAGCAAAAAACAACTAAATAAATCAATAAGTAAATTTGGGAGGGGAAGACTCTCAGGGTTTCTGGCCAAAGCAGAAAGAGAAGGCTGGACTTAATCATCTCTAAGGTCTCTTTAGATAAATGCTTTTCTTTTTAAATTTTTTATTTATTTTATTTTTTATTAAAACTTTTTATTTGCAAAACATATGCGTGGGTAATTCTTCAACTTTAATCCTTACAAAGCTTTCTGTTATAAATTTTTTCCCCCTACTCCCCACCCCTGCCCTAGATGGCAGGATATCCACTACGTTATGTTAAAATACTTGACAAATCGAATATAGGTATACATATTTCCACACTTTAAATGCTTAATGAAAGCAAGGCTTATATTGGGGTTTATGAACTTGAGAAACCAAATCTGCAGAAAAGAATACAGAAAGGTAAACTAATACTTTCCTTCCTCTTTGATGCATAGATACTCGGTATCTCTTTTTAAAGGGAGAGGGGGGATTTGGATTAAATTGAAAGAACGAACTTGACACTAAGGGTTGGAAATGAGGAGCTGCTGGCTTTTAAAGAGGAAAAAATACTCATCTCTCTGGGGAGTTTTGGCTGATGAGGTCTCTCCAGTTGCATAAAAATAAGGTGGGAAGCCTTTTCATGATTCTTTTCCTCTTCCAATTCTATGATTTATTGAGGATGAAAATGAAAACTTTCCCTTGAGACAAGTAAAATCCCTGAATAAGCTAGTTAGAGAAACAATTGACTATGTAGAGTCTATTTCAAATGATCACTCAGTAAAGGAAGGGGGAAAAGGAGTTTGGAAATATCATATGTAATCTCTTGCCATTAAATAATTGCAAAAAAAGGGAGAGGGTAAAATATTAAATTTCTTAAAGCTGTATAGAATTCGTGTAGTGATGCACCATATCACTTTGAAAGCACTATGTCTCTGGTGGCGTACTACCTGGGAGAGGTGAGCAGTGGCATTTCACAGCACTTGACAGGCTGAAAAGTAGAAGATATAGGTTGGAAATTGAGATCCAATGCATTTTGGGTATAATGCTTCACATCCTCTAATCATTTTTTTCCTGCTTTGATAGTGATTTACACCCATTTGGAGGGTTATCATAAGTAAGAGGATTTAGGCTTTTTTTTTTTTTTTTTTCTGCTTGACACCAATGGACCAAATCAAGATGAATGGGTGAGCGTTTCAAAGAAGCAATTTTTGGCTTGATAAAAGAAAAAAAAAATTAACCATTAAAGTAAACCATATTCCAAAATAGAGTAAGCTGTCTTAAGAGCTTAGGAAAAAGGTCATGATAAATTTTAGGGGCACATGATTCCATCCATGCTATATAAAAACTCATGTATAATTTTTAAATGTGTGTCAGATTAATGGTTATTTGATCCTCATTGGGACTTTGGAATTTATCTTATTTTATAGAGACAGGAGTTGAATTAAAATCCCCTATATTTGTACTTTCCACTGTATCCTTGGTGTCCTTCAACACATTCAAATGCAGATATAAAAATGCCTTTCCCCAAGAAGGCCCATCCCTTGAAAATATCTCCAAATAGCTGTTGGGAAGGGGTGGGTTTTTCCCATTTATATTTTAATATTGAATGTATTCAAAAGCAGTAAGAAGCTACTTTCACATCCTACACACTGATACTGATGCTATTGTTATTTGGAAAACAAGTTGTTTGAAGGAATCCTAGAAGAGTAAAGCTTGGGTTTAGTGACTACTTGAGGAGAATGCATGAACTCAGTAACTGGACCACAGTGTATCTTTTGTTGTGCACTACTAATTATGGGAGTCAAGAAGCACAATAGTAAAGGCTTCAATTGTCTGTTGAGCCATGGGCCATCACAGGGATGCCTCTTTTAATAAAACGGAGAAGAGTACAATGTCTGTAATTGATACTTGCATGACAAAATAAAGCAAGAAAAAGTTCAGCAGGAAGGCTAAACTAATTGTAGAACATTTTGGAATGGTCATGAACTAAAGCCAATGAAAAGGGATTTTTTTTAATGTCCTATGGAAATTGAAGTCTTGAGCAACTAAATCATACACATGTAAGCATATCAAAGCATTGACTAGTTTTATCACCTTGTCAGGTGAGACACTAGAGCATGTATAACTGTCTCCCATTTTATAAAACTACGATGGATGAAGGTTTGAAAAGAGACAAGTTTCGACTTGATGTCAGGGAAAATTTTCTAACCATTAAATATGTTCCAAAGTGGAGTGAGTTGCCTCTACAAGCAAGCTAAGTTATTGCTCTATTCTGGTCCCAAAGCTCCCAGGCAGTAACCTTTGCACTTGGGATGATCAAATATTAGTGAGCTAAACTATGCTTGGGAAGTAGGATGTTCCAATTTTCTCACTAATTTTATCAAGGCAACAGGGACTCTCCTTTTTTATTTTTTTTTTAACAGAATGCCAGGTATTATTTTTAATTGCTGTGATTGGCTACACACCTGGTGAAGTGTTCACTTTTTGGGAAGGAATGATCAACTGGAGATCATTTAAAGAAATGTAAAACTGATAAAAGTGCCAGAAGAGGTAGTGTTGAAAGAGATATTGACCTCAGAGAATAAATTTAATCTGTTTTATTAAGTTATGAGATGAAATTATCAGGTAGAAAAGACTGGGGAGGTCAGGGTACACAGGGTACAGGTTTTCAAGAATCTGAAGGAATGGCACTTGGAAGAGGGATTTTATTTTATTTTTTTTGCTGAGACAATTGGGGTTAAGTGACTTGCCCAAGGTCACACAGCTAGAACATGTTAAGTGTCTGAGGCCAGATTTAAACTCCAGTCCTCCTGACTTCAGGGCTGGTGCTCTATCTACTGCACCACTTAGCTGTCCCAACAAGTACATTTTAATAGGAGAGAGAGTATATAAAAATTCATGGAGAGCTAAATACTAACCAGATGGGAAGGTATCAAAGAGAAACATCTTATTTCCCAGTTTTGCTTGGGATTTTATCCACTGTGCCACACAGCTGCCCCAAGGGATTTGATTTTACCTGCTTGGGGCACAATGACACAAGCAATGGGTTGCTCTTTAGACCCAGTAGAAACCACCGAGATTCTCCACTTCAGTTCTCTTTTTTTTCAGATGAAGGATTGGCTAGAGCATCCTAGCAAATCTAGATCTTGCACTGTGGAAGTTGAGATATATTTATATTTTATGGGGGAAAAACTTCCTAATATTAGGGTTCTATAAAAGTGTTAGGAGCTGTCATGGGAGGTAATGAATTCTACCTTCAAAGGAGGTATTTAAGCAGCAGCTAAATGATCCCTTTAGAATTCTGGAGAGCAGATGAAGGGTGTGTGTTGGATTGGATCAGAAATGTCTGATACAAATGAGGCTTGAACCAGATTAAAAGGTAAATGGGAACTATTTAACAAAATTAAAATCCACTAGAAATATTGCTAAGGCAATATGTGACACTCCAGGGATCCTTATTTCTAGTTTAGTGGCCCCCATTTCTGTTCAAGTTTGACATCACTAAACTCCATAATCACTGATGACAGAATCACAGGATGCCCTATATAGAACCGACAAGACCTCAGAAGGCATTATATCCAATTCTCATTTTATAGATGAGGAATTGAGGCCCAGAGTAGTTCAAGTGACTTGGGAAAATCACATAAGTAGCTGTCAGGAAATATCTGGTTAGTGTTTACTAAATATTAGGCACTTTTTAGCAACTGAGGTTGTATTTGAATCCATCAACTCTAAAATTCCATAATTAAAAAAAAAATCAAAAACAGTAAACTAAAGAAGTGGTTAGAGAAAGGTAGGGGGCTTGCTAGATTCTCTGAAGAGATTTTATGGTTCAATTCATTCCTCTTGCTCTTGGCAGATGGACATGGGATTGATATGGTAGTCATTTAACCTTTCTGTGAGGAACTGATGCCTTAGCTAGTTTGACACAAGGGCTGGACTGGCTAGTTCCCAGCTGAAGACTTGACCCAGATGGATTCAGAAAGTTGAGGCGACAAATTAGAGACAACAATAATACAAAAATCCAGAAGCAGTAATTGTTATGGAATGCATACATTTTCCGTGTATTTTTTTTTACAGTAAAAATGCATTAAAAAAATCTTTCACAAAAGACTCAAACTTAAAAAATACAAGTAGGGTGTCTGGTTTTCACCCTAACATTCTTCCAGGCATTGATTGTGTAGTTGGGGGGGAATCAATCTAACTGGTTCGATTTTGAACATACAAAATATACCCATCAGTCGCCTCCCATCAAGACGTTGACTTGTGTGCTAACTAGAGCAGTGAACCAGGAAGAAATACCCAATAGCAAGTACAGCAGTTCAAAGAAAACTGAATCCTTTAACTTTATGCATAGTCCTCATATTGTACAGTGTTTCCAAAGGAAAATTCAAATTGGAGGATAAAAACTGAGTTGTCATACCCCAAGTCTTCAGAGATTTTTGACCGACCCATTGGTTACACACAGATTTTAAGTTCTAAATCTCACCTCTGACAATAAGTTATCCTAAGAGAGGTTCACTTTGGAATCTACTCAAAGTCCCACCTTGATGAGAGACAAATACTGAGTTAACCTGGAGACAGCAGGCATTTCACCTCATGTATTTGGCCAGAAATCAGGAATCAACTCCTAGTGGTGGGGCCTTAGTGGAATCCAATTTCTTGCTTTGGGGAGAAAAAACCCAAATGAACTGGACAAGAACAGCACTATTCAGGGTTATTTTTCCTGAACTGACTATTAAAGTGGGATAGATGCTTTTTATGGAAAAACGATTTTATTTAATAATAAAAATAGCTTTCACAGGCTTTCTCCTTCTATGTCATAACAACATACATAGTATAGTGTCTGTTTCGAGGAAAGTAGCTGGCTTTGAGTATTGTATCTCCATCTACTTTTGATTCACGCCACATATAAACCCAAAAGTCAAATAAAGCTATAAACAATGTTATATTTATATATGCATAGTGTTTTAGAAAAAAGTTGGCCCCCACATACTGCTTTTCATCAACACCAAAAAGAGCGTTACGCCAATAGCACACAGCAAGAAGGGATGAGCGAAGAACAGAGGATGAGTTCGAGGGCTTAATATTCCACAGGCAGGCCCACCATGATGGGATAAATGAAAGCTTGAGAATCACTTATAGAGGCTCCCATTGGAAAACAGCTTTACATACCTGATTCAGTGTACATTAAAATATATCCCCATGAATCAATTTGCTTCATTTTCAGAAATATAAACACTTAATCACATTCCTCACAGCTAAATTTTGTCATAAATTCTCTTTTATACAAGAAAAAAGGCAACAGTTTTGTGTTTCAAGAGGCTCTATTAATTACAATTTAAATTCTGTACACACAATGATTGGCCATCTTGGTTTGTTTTGTTGTTGGTTTTTTTTAAATTTTTTTTTTTTTTAAATACAGTACCACGGGAACAACAGTGATAGACTCGCAATGCTTGGTGTCTGTATGGAAGATGTGAAACAGTAGACCATGGACACACCAACACGCCACAAGCAGCAGTTTACTCGAGTGGTCCAAAGGGAATGAACGTTTTGGCTCAGCTAGGCAGTAATTCATTCCAGCCGTAAACCACGGCCATAGCAGACGTCACCACACTACTTGCATCTTGAAAAATTACAACTCAGAAAAAAGAAAGAAATGAAAATAAGAAAGAAAAAACAATGCTCCCCCCCCCAAAAAAAAAAAAAAAAAACAAAAACAAAAACAAAACTCTTGCATTTCGTTCTGCTGTCCAGAGCTTTTCAAGCAACAAAGTTAACCAGGGTGGGAGCTTTCCCAACCAGACTGGGTGAACTTTCCCCCAGCGGCTTCTTTGGTCATCCTGGGAAATATTTTTTCTTGCATTCACAAGGCATATCCTGCTTGTCTCAGGAAGAATCAAACAGTAAAATAAAACAAATTCCAAAATTTGTCCTTCTCCCCTCCCCAACTCCCTTAAAAATTCTGGCAAACAATGTCTCACTGGCTTATGGAATGAACCCACCCACAGTATCCTGGAGATTTCAAATGCCTCCATTATACCGTGTGTGGACCCCCGTTTTCTAGTTACTACCCCACTTCTAAGAAGATGATACAACACAAGCTTGCATTTGGTCCGATCGTTTCTAGTCGTTGAGCTAAACTGTGGCGGCGCTGCCTTAATGCGACCTTGGTAGGCATGGAGGGTTCTTAATGAGCTTGGGTGGTCTACACTTGTGTCACGGGTGTGGCAGCCCTGGCTCCTGTCCTGTTATCTCCTACCAGATAGGAAAGATACAAACTGTGGGTTGAACCAGCGCTAAATCAAGAATCAAGTAAATCTCTGTGCTGCTTAGTCTTCATATAAATATCCTTCATCTTAACAGTAGTCTCTCCAAACAGTTAATTCATCTTGAGGATAGCTTTCTATTTCTTCAGGAAGAGTCCTCAAGCTCCTACTGGAGTAATGCAATGCTTTTACAACCTCTTCCCCCTTCCCCCATTTCTTTTCAAAACTCCCAGATACAGTATAGCAGGAAATCACTCAATAACAGTCTGAATCCAAATAATTAAATGTAATCAATAAATTTCCTTCCCTCTATAGAGGAATTAGTGACTGCCCCATTTGACTATGAGAGGGAAAGGCTGCCCAGTCAAGGATGAACATCCACAACTCTTAAGTCGTATGTAGAAACACAATTTATATCCTTTAGGGCCAGCATTTGGCAAATAATTTTCCAAAAAAAAGTATACATTTAAAAATACTTTCTTTAATATGATACATCAGGCACAACACTTTCATATATTTTTTCTTATAGGTTTCATCTGCATAAAATGTTTGTTGCTATTCTTTAAGATCATTAGGTACTGGATGCTTTGTTACATAAGAAACTAAATAATTTGTTACCCTCTTAAAATCTTTAACCCTGTAAAGGCTGGAACGTGATGCGAAAGGCTCAGATGCTGAGGTCAGTGCTGCATTCTTTATAAGGTCTCCTTCTCTGCTCAGGGGGATGTTTGGAGCTTCTGTTCATCTCTGGCTTCTGACTGGGGCCCTCCCTTTCCTTATGACTCATCTTGTCATCCCGGTTCTTCTTCTCGGGGGACCGTTCTCTCCTCCTGTCGGGGGACCGTGCTCGCCTCCTCTCCGGCGACCGCTCTCTCCGTCGGTCAGAGGACTTGGCCCTCCTCTCAGGCGAGTACTCTTTCCTTCGCTCTGGAGATTTCCTTTGATCCAAGAGTCTTTCCAGGGATCGTCTGCGTCTGTTGGGGGAGCCATCTTTTCTGTGGCTTGGCGACCATTCTCTCCTCTTACCAGGAGAAAGCTCTCGCCTCCTCTCGTGCCGTTCTCTCCGTTCCAAAGTATTGTCAGCACTCCTCGTTCCCTCTCTCCTCTTCTCGGGTGTTTTCTTTCTTGGTCCGTTGATCACCATCCTCTCCTGATGGGTTTCTCTCCTTCCCTCTGGTGTCCGGTCCTTTGGCCTCCCTGCTCCGGCCCCGTCAGGTCTTTTAGAAATTCCATTCCAAGTGTGGTGCTCGTTGAGTTGTCTGCTATACTCTCTGCTGCTTTTTGGGTCTTTGACATATGCCCGCTTTTCCCCATGTTGTGATGATTTGTGAAGATCTGGTGGATAACTGGACTCCAATGATGGGTGTTGTCGCCGATCGGATGGCCCGCCTTTCACTTCCGGTACATTTTGTGGACTTGTGGGGGGG
>JAJPUD010002533.1:20309-41413 GCA_023553655.1 Myrmecobius fasciatus
CAAAGGATGGGCTACAATAGGAGAAGGGGTAAGGGAATTGAGAATAGAGTACAGCATATTTTTGAATTGGTTAGCTACAAGATTAAGGTTGGGAAGGGAGGAAAGTAATGTTAGTGTGGGGGTGAAGGCTTGAGGTATCCCAGAGAGAACAAAGAGCTGGAGTTATGAGAAGGATGGGAGAGAAATGAAGCTTGGGAAGAAATGTCATTGAAATTTCAGGGTTCTTGATCATGGAAATCTACTCCCTATCATAATACCCAACATGTAGTATCTAATAAATGTTCATTTGATTGAAGTGAATGGACATAAATATGAGCAGACAGACATATACCCAATCACACTAACACACAATCGTGAAGACACTTAAGGGCTGTCCCATCTGTGCAGATGGGAGAACTTCCAATATAACATGCTAGAAAAATCTAGGTGAGTACTTGGGAGACTGGACTCTTTCCAGCACAGACACTGGCCTTCTCTGTCCCTTCTCTGGGCTTCTACTTCCTTCTCTTTCCTCCAATGAAGACTATTGGATTAAATGATCTTTAAAGATTGTTAGCTTTGACATTCTGTGATCTATGATTCTATGACTCTGGTCTCCTTTCTTCCTGCTCACATGGCTCCACCCTGGTTCAAATCCTCTCTATTTCTTGTCATGACTGCTAAACTAGAATCAATCCTAACTTGTTTAAGCTCAAATCTTGAAAAATTTCTCCCCTCTTCAATCCATCCTCTGAACAGCTGCCAGTTTGATATTCTCAAGGCACAGGCTTGACCACTCCTTTGAGTGATCAATGAATTTCAATGGCTCCCTATTAGCTCTAGGATCAAATACAGGCTCTTTTGTTTATTGTTGAAAGTCCTTCACAGCCTCTTTCCAACTTTTCTTTTCAGTCTTATTAATGATTTCCAGTCTTAAATGACTTTCCATCTCCCACCTATGTCTTTGCCTAGGGCATCTCTCAAATTTGAAATGTACTTCCTTTCCTCTTGGCCTCTTAAAATCTTAAGAATACTCGATAGTACAGCATCTAGTTTAGTGCTTGGCACACAGTAGGTGCTTAATAAATCCTTGTTGACTGCTTGGTCTATTTTTTAGAGCACTCTCAGTTCCTCTGTTCTATATTCTATGGCCCCTTACAGCTTTTACATTATTGAATATAAGAGCTACTCTGGGTTCTGAGTCCTTTCCAACTCTGGCCTACATTTAGATGTACACACTTGTGCCCTCTCCACCCTTCTCCCCACTCTGCCTCCCATTACCAGCTCACATACTGATTCCCTTAAGCACTTGCCTGAAGAGCAAGCAGACATTTTTTTCATTAGGGACATCATTTGAGCCTGCTGCCAGAAACACTAATGGGCACTGATTAAAACAAATTCAGGAAAGGCGCAGTGGGAGACATCATAGAGGTGGGGGGGCAATGAGTTAACTGCAGGGGAGCCCAACAGAGCTGAGAAGGAGGACCCTAGGGCTGAATTTTCCTGAGATGGGGACCTGAGACAATGATGGCCTTTCCATGCTTGCATGGAAGGGAGGAGGAATTATTGTGGGGTAGGAGGGGGAAAACATTATTTCCAGCCTTGCTTTTCCCCAAATCTTGTCAGCCCATAAACAGGAGAAATACAGGATTCCCTCAGCATGAATGCTTTCAGAGAAGGCCCCATTGCTGTTCTCCTTCCTTCTACCCCCCAAGATCCTAGAATAGCTTCAAAGAAGTGGAGTTCTGGGCTAGTGTACATGCGCCTTGTTACATTCACATTCTTAATATGCATACACACAAATTCACATATTCACATGTGCACAACCACATGCTACAGACATGAAAGAATGCCATCTATGGAGAAATGCAAATTAAGACAACTCCAAGGTACCACTACACACTTCTCATATTGACTAAGATGACAGGAAAAGATAATGATGAGTGTTGGAGGGGCTGTGGGAAAACTGGGACACTGATACATTGTTGGTGGAACTGTGAACGGATCCAACCATTCTGGAGAGCAATTTGGAGCTATGCTCAAAAAGTTATCAAACTGTGCATACCATTTGATCTAGCAGTGTTTCTACTGAACTTATATACAAAAGAGCTCTTAAAGGCAGGAAAGGGCCCCACATGTGCAAAAATGTTTGTGGCAGCCCTTTTTATAGTCACAAAAAAACTGGAAACTGAGTGGATGCCCATCAGTTGGGGAATGGCTGAATAAGTTATGGTATATGAATGTAATGGAATATTATTGTCTTATAAGAAATTATAAGCAGGATGATTTCAGAGAGGCCTAGAAAGACTTATATGAACTGATGCTAAGTGAAGTAAGCAGAACCAGGAGATCATTGTACATGACAACAAGATTATATGATGGTCAATTCTCATGGTCATAGCTCTTTTCAACAATGAGAAGATTCAGTTCCAGTCATCTTGTGATGATGAGAGCATCTACAGCCAGAGAGAGGACTGTGGGAACTGAAGGTGAATCACAACATAGCATTTTCAGTCTTTTTGTTGTGGTTCGCTTGAATTTTATTTTCTTTCTCATTTTTTTCCTTTTTGATTTGATTTTTCTTGTGCAGCAATATAACTGTATAAATATGTATGCATATATTGGACTTAACAGATTTTTATGATATTTAACATATATTGGATTACTTGCCATCTAGGGGAGAGGGGGAGGGGAATGGGGGAAATTGGAACACAAGGTTTTTCAAGGATCAAGGCTCAATGCTGAAAAATCATCCTTGCATATTGAAAATCAAAAACTTCAATTAAAAAAAAAGAAAAAAAAGAATGCCATCTATGGTGCAATATGCATCCAATATCTACACATGGGTACACAGAACATACAGAATGCTAGAGAGCAAGACATATATAATCAAATCAATGAGGCAGGTAATCCCAGCAAGCTTGGTTACAACCAATCTTCTTGTTGCTCAAGTGAAAATGAGAGGGGGAAAGGCATTAGTCAATGGAGAAAAAGAAAGGAGGGAAGGACAAAAGTTGGAGAAAAGATGAAGGGAGCAGGAACTGATCAGGCTAGAGTAAATAAGGCTTTCTCTATGTGATTTCTCCTGTCACCTTTCTCAAGCCTTAGCCTGCCTCTTTCCCTGCATGATAATGGTCCTATACTAGGCCTTTTTTTCCTTCAGTGAGAATGTCTAAGAATTGGGAAGACTCCTCTTCCACCTTATTAAACAGTTTAGTAAGCTAGATGATGCTAGGTGGGGTAGGTAGGTATCAAAATGGATAGAGTCAAAATGGCTTACAGTTCAAATCTCAGACACCAGCTCTATAACCCTGCCTGTCTCAGTTTCCTCATCTGTCAAAAAAGCTGGAAAAGAAAATCCCCTGAAATATCTTTGCCAAGAAAATCTGAAATGGGGTTACTAAGAGACTGACATGACTAAGTAATTATCCCTCTCTCTCAGCCTCAGTTTTTTTTTCCATGTGAAATGGGTGGTGGTAATTAAATAGAATAGATGGTGTCTACTCTTTGATACTCCAGGGTCTGCATTCTAAGATTTCTTATAATTCTAAGTAGTGAATGAGAGGCTTATAGAAACTGGCTTCCTCCTTATCTCTGGAACTGAAGGATTGGATGAGTGAAGGCATTTCCTCTCCCCCCCTCAAATATTTAGCTCACACAAACAAATTGTGATTGGAAGTTGGGAGGCAGTATTGATTTTGGTCCAGAGAAACTCTAATTTTACAATGAAGGAAAATGAGGAAGGACTTTGCCACAGATACCATGCTCTGAGTGGAACTCTTAGTTCCAAAATCTGTGCTCTCTGTATTGCACCAGGTTAATAAATGTAGAAGCAAATGCAAGGTACAATGAAAATAATCAAATCCCTTCAACTCCCTCTACTTCTTTGTTTATCTTTACTTATCTCTGTGTGCCTTTTTTTCTCCTTTTTATTTCTCTATCTCAGACTATCTTTTCTATCAATTCAATATTAGCCTCTTTCCCCTCCCTCCCTCCCTGCCTGCCCGGCGGGCGGGCTTCCGTCCTTCCTTCCTTGCTTCCTTCTTTCTGTCCCTTTCCCCCTCCTTCCCTTCTTCCTTCCTTCTCCCTTTCTCAAAGCCCTGTTCTCTTTCCCCTCTCTGTCTTTTATGTGTTGCCCCCTTATATGTGTCCAGATCTTTCCCCTCTTTGTGTATTTCTATAACTCTCTTGTGCATCTCAATATCTTGCTGTTTAATCTATGCCTCTCTCCACTTTTCTGTGTTTCAGTATTTTTTCCTCTCTTTATTTATATCCCTGTTCTCTCTGTGTCTCATTGTCTATTTCAGATGCATATGTTTTCTCTTAGGCTTGGTTTCTCTGGGTCTTCATAGGGCCTTTGAATGTAGAACAGCTTCTTCACTCTGTGCTCTCTCTTATAGGTACATGGAACACTATGTGTCTGAACAAACAGACCATGCTCCATTAGCTTAGCAACCTCCAGGGGATGGGTTTTACCTGCTCTAAACCCAAAGTGGGTTGAAGGGAGGCGTAAGGGTGGGGGAGGGATGACAAAGCAGTATCAGCTTTAGCCCCTTCCCTTGGGAACAGGGGAGGGGGGGGTTTCATGTATTCTCTCTATTTCTCTTCTGTCTCTAGGTGGTATGGTGTAGTTAATGGTTTCTGGACTTGGATTAATGAGAGATCCTGGTTCAAGTCCCATATTTGACACTAGGTGTGTGGTACTTAACCTTTTAGATCTCTCAGTTTCTTAATTTGTAAGCTAAGGATAATAATCCCTGTAGAATCTACTTCAAAGATGATTGTGAGTCTCAAATGGAATAATGTATGTAATGCATAAGATTAGTACTAGATGTGAGATTTCATTGGGATAAGTAGTTCTCAGATGAAAAATAAACTTCCTTTACCAATATAGATCAGTACCTTCTCTGCAACCTTCATCTTCATCAAAGTACCTAGAGCACCCAGAGGTCAGTTGATTTGCTCAATCACATAGAATGCATCAGAAGTAGGGCTTGCACTTGAATCTTCTTGGTTCTGAACTCAGCTTTCTTCACATTACACCACGCTGCCTCTCTCAATGTATGGAAAATGAGCTGCAAAATCTCTAGTTCTATATGAATGTTAGCTAGTATTATTTCTCTGTGAGCGTCTTCTTTCTCAGTATGCTTTCTCTCTTTCAATATCCCTTTCCCTTTCTGTTTTCTCTTATCTCTCCTCTTTTGTGTGTTTATATTTGTGTATCTCAGTATTTTACCCCTTTTCCCCATTTACACAAAACAATATACACAATAATTTTACCTTTTCCTTTTTCTTTCCCTTTTGTTGAAGCAACCAGGTTTTATATATTCATACACACTTATTTACATATGTAGAGACACATGTGAAGACTCGGGCTTACAAAGCTCCCTACCCAGTACAGTATATACTATGTACTATACTAAATACCCACTGTCTCTCTTTTTCTCTCCCACACCCCTTTTACTCCCCCACCTTTACACAAGGTCACACAAGGACGCATATAATCCCAGTGCTTCACCGAGTTATTCACGTGAATATTGTCCTGTTACTGGCCCAGTAGACAGCAGACCCCAGACTTAAGAGAACCAAGGATGGAGGCTCCCACTGGTCTCTCTTTCCCAACCCGGTCGATTCCTCCTCTTACCCCCATTTGAGGAGATAACCTGGAGTCCTGGTCATGGACTGATTACGGGTGGGAGGGGGACGGGGATGGGGATGTTGAGCTTTGTCTGCGCTGGTCCGGGCCTCCCCTCGCCGGTTCAACCTACCGCTTCTGGAAAGAGGAGGGCCACGAGCACCGGGACTTCCTGAGGCCGGGTCGGGAGCTCCGACTCGAAAGGTACTTGTCGGTGTCAGAGTGGAAGCGCTGCTGGATGCGGATGCGAGTCCGAGGTTGCCGCCACAGGTGCTTGGGGGGCTTGGCGGAGCCGGCGCCTTCCCGACTGAGAGCCCGGCACAGCCTGATTGCCTCTGCCACCTCCGCAGCCGTCTCGTCCTCGCAGAGGCCGCCGCCTCCTGGGCTCTCCATGCCAAATCCACCAATTCCCGGCTTCTTAGATACCGGCTCCCGCTTCCGCACTCGGGAGCTGTCAGAGCTGGATGTTCGGTTGCAACCGACTCACCCTCAAGGCCAGTCCCCCGAGTCGGTGCTGAATTCGCAGCACCGTTGACGGGTAGGCTCAAGACCCTCTGGGATAAACAGAAAACTGTAAATCCGAACACTGTACTCCTCACAGATGCTAAAGCGCTCCTGGTATCCCCTGGGCTGGCTCCCCTCAGCAGGTTGGGCTCCGGGGAGCTGTCTGCTCTTGAGGTGCTGAAGCCATGAGGCTGTCTCTTAGAGCAGGCTCCTACTCCAACCCGAGAAGCTGTCCTCCTGAAGATGCAGAATCCCGCCCCTTCTCTCCTTTCCTCCCTCCCCAACCTCGTTCAGTGTCCGGGTCTGGGGGGGGGGGAAGGGGAGGGAAGCGGTGGGCAAAGGGCTCAGTTCCGGGTTCCGGGCGCCGCTGGATCTGGCTACGTACTGAGTGGGCCAGCGCTTCTGGGCGGCTTCTCCTAGACAGCCCGACCACTACCACCCAATTATAAACTGGGAGGTCAAGTGTTCCGGAAGCGGGGTGGGGTGGGGAATTGAGCCCACCTCCTGGAACTTTCTCTGTCGGAACTCTATGGAAGGAAGATAAAAGGGGATCTCTTCTTCCAAAGCAAATAGGTTGGCTTTTTACTATGTACCACAGGGCCAGAAGTAGAGAGTCCAGAGAGGGCAGACAGACAAGCTATTTAGGACTGAGTTCCAAGAGGTGGCCCGGTCCCCAAAGGGGAAAGCGCTAGCTCTAAGTCCAGTACCTGCCGAAGGGCCAATCGCCACTTTTATAGCACTCCCAGACTCCCATGACCATTTAAGGGGAACGAATTTCATTGGCTATGCCAGCACCACTCCATAGCCCCTAGTTGGGGGACTGAACATGTCCCTCAGTCCCCTTGGCAAGTTTTAGGCACCTCTGATAAGCTTTCCTATCCCACCGCAGTGAGGGAAAACAGACCAGGCGTCAAAGCTCCCATGAGCAGCTTCCACAGCCATCCCTGGGAGGGAAGAACTAAGATAGTTTACTTATTGTAATATAAAGCAGGTGTCCCGCGTAAAGAGACGAGCCTAGGTCATCTGACATCATGGAACTTCGATCCTTAGCTGTAACTGAGAATTGAGTGACTAAGCTAGAGGGTCGGGATATATAGATTCAGCCTACGCAGGAAGAGAGGGAGAGGGGTCCATCAGGACCCCAGCCGAAGGCTGAGATGCAGGGAGTGTTAAGAGAGGGCGGGGTTTGGAGAGAGGGCAAACAGATTTCACCGGCACAACCCGACACCCCCCCCTCGCCCCCACCTTTCCCAAGAGAGAGCTCTGATCCTTGTGTTTGGGAAACCAAAAGACTCCCTTTACAAATCCAACCAGGTGACAGAGATCCTGTCCCAGGGGTATGAGGTAGGGGGCGATGATGGGGCGGCGGGAAGAATTCGCACTTTCTACATGGAACTGAGTTAACACAGGACATGGAGGATTAGTCACAAGAGAGGATTTTCCCCTTTTCCAATCGGCTGTTCTCAGAAGCACCCTTACACCCCATCCTTCCCTGCTGCCCTTCATGGCCGGCGTTAAGATTGTTCTTGTCCCTCCGTCCCAGCCCCGACCTCAGCTTTGTCCTGAGACTCCTGACTCCTTCCTCAGTCCCCAAATTTGATTGCTCCTCTCTGCCTTCGGGTTCCACCCAGAAATTCCCTTCTTCTCTTACCTGCTGCCAGTCGAGAGGTGGCCGCGCTCCGGTACTCGTTCCTCAATACTGAATACGACCCGGGCACTGGCTTCGGGCTCTAGGGCCCGGGTAGCCTCTCCCACTGGGCCGTGGCGCCACGTGAGCGGCGGCAGCTGCGGGGTCCCGGAGAAGCGCCTGCGGACTGCGCTGCTGCCTGGGGGCCCTGCAGGGCTCAATTCAGCTGCCTCTCGGGTTCGCTGCAGAGAAAAGAGGAGGCTGGTGGGCCTGGGCCAGGGCTGGGGGAGGAAGGGTCCTTCTTACTTCTACTCTTCCTCGGTGTCTAGAATGTGACTCAGAATGGTAAAGGAGCTGTAGGCTTAAAGAAGAGCATTCTCTGTCCGTTCCCCTTTGATGTCCCCTAGTAAGCTCAGTCTGCCCCCACTCCCCTAATTCTTTCCTTCCCATTTCGGAAGTGGTAGTAGCTTCCCTAGGTCCAACATCCTGGAAGCTGTCCGTAGTGCTGAAACCTTCCATCCTTTGACTATGCAAAGACTTCTCAGAACTGGCCCTTAGAAGAAAGCTAGTCTGAAGGTTGAATTGGAGTGAGAAATTTGTTCTCTTGGTGCTCCCTCACTTTCTCCAGGGTGAGAGAAAAAAAGAGAAAGAGAGAGAGAGAGAGAGAGAGAGAGAGAGAGAGAGAGAGAGAGAGTCAGAGAGACAGAGAGAGACAGTGAGACAGACAGAGACAGAGGGACAGAGACAGAGACAGAATTAGTCATAAAATTTAGACCTGGAAGGGACAGATGATCTACTGTACCTTATTTTATAGGTGTGAAAGCTGAAGTCCAGAGAAATCAGATGATTTGCCTATGACTTTAATCCTAGGGTTCTTCCCACAACACCAAATTAAAAAATAAAACACTTAAAAAAAGCCCTTAAAGGTCCCTGAGGCCTACATTCTAGTACTGCCTCTAGCTAACTGATCTCTAGTAGGTCCCTTTCCAACTCTGTGCCTTAGTTTTCTCTCTTAGCAAAAGATCATTTCACATTTAGTGAGCTCTAGGATTTTTTCCAGATCTGAATCTAATATCAATTGCTTATCCTTTACCCATTATAGGAGAGGACTGGGAGAAGGAAGAGATCTTCCCTTTTAGGATTGATATAAAAGTGTACAATGTCTTGAAGTGATTTACAGGAACAGAGAGGCTGAAGAAGACATATGGGGCAGAGGGCTCCAAAATATCAAAGCTGTAAAAGATCTCATAGGGCATCTAGTTGAACAGTTCCTGAACTGGAACCGCTCTACAGCATCCAGAGAGGCTCTACAAATTTCACTTTCCCAGACTGCACTTACAGCCCCTCACAGTGAGGAAGAGTTTATTATTATCCACTTTGCGACAGGTCCAATTCTTAGGAAATTTTTTCTTTAGAAATTGAAATCTTCAAATCCTTCACCACCATTATCACCACCCCAACTCAAAACTATTTGTTTTTTAAATCTACTTTCTGGGCTAAGCAAGACCAGTCTGATCTTTTCAAGATATACATAAATTCAGGTCATGTAGGCTGAATTCTGTTAGACCTATGGGAGGTGAGGCCCACACTCCCATTATCTGGAGAGGAAGCCTCATCTCTGGAGCACTCCTGCCCATATGTTTGCCAGCCAGCCAGAGAAATCTCCATTTCCTGAGGCCACTCAGTACTGGTGCTAATTAACTCAACTCTTGAAATAAATTGCATTTCAAGTCGTGAAGGCTGGAGTGGAAATTCGTGGTAATAGGAGACAAAGAAGCAGTTTCAGGGAAGAGAAGGGAGGAAGGAGACTCTTAGGTCTGCAGGAAGGAAAATTGGTACCCTCCATCCAAAACCTTTCCCCTATCAATTTAAAGACAAAAATATTTTACTTGCCCCAGATCATATTCAGTACTTGGGGAGTAGAGCAACAATAGTTCTTCCAAGGGGAAGCAGAGGAAAGTAAGAATTATTGGACTGAGAAAGAAGGGTGGGAAGCTCAGAGAAATAGAAGGGAAAGGAGGAAAACTTTAGGTTAAAGTTAAAAGCAAGTCAGAGAAAAGAGTCAGTCTGAGAACTGAGCATGTTACAGGCTTTCTATGACTCACTTTCCCCAGACAAGGGATAATGAGGTCTCTCTGGGGAGTGACCCAGACTTGGGGAATAATGAGCTCCACCAGGGATCTTCTCTCTGGGGAGTGACTTTGAGCAAATCTCTTCCACTTTCTATGTATCACTTCCCCAAGCTGTAAAATGAAGTTGGAATAAATTGTCTCTATAGTCCTTATCAACTTTAATATTTCATGATCTAAGGTCCCTTCTATTTCTGATATTCTGTATCATCATTGACATCAATGAAATAGTTTATACATGGAATCAGGGAATCAGGAGGAATTAAAGGATTGCTCTGTCCTAAATTTCCTTTTAGTCCTGACAAATGAGATAATGTTTATAAAACTCTTTCCAGAGCTTAAAATATTATGTTAAATCAAATTCAGTTCATCAAATATTTATTAAATATCTATGTGTAAAGTACTGGTGATACAAGGGGAAAAAAGAAACAATTCTTGGTCTCAGGAAGCTTGCATTCTACTAGAGTTACAACATGAATGCAACTAAATAAAAACACAGTAATTTCAAGAGACAGAAAGTGCCCATAACTTGGGGTATCAGAGGTTTCTCATAGGTGATGAAGCTAAGGGTTTGAGAAGAGGTAAAGGAGGAGGAAAAATGTTCCAGATGTGGAACTCCACTTGAGAAAAAAGATAGAGCTTTGTGGTTAACAGCTAATAGGCACTGGAGCACAGAAAGAGAAGAGGATAACCCTGGGAAGGTAGGTAAGAGACAAATTGTAGGTATAGGGGATCAGGGAGAGTGGAAGTTAAAAATTATTGCAAGATAAGAAACAAGTACTGGAAAGATGGTAGTGCTAGTAACAAAATAGGGAAATTGGGAGGAAGGATGGATTTGGGGAAAATTAGGGATATATTTTGGACATTAATCAGTAAATATTCAGTACCTACTAGTACTATGTACTAGACACTGTACTAGGTTTGGAGATGTAAGTTAAAAGCCTGAAATGATCTGTACTGGCCAAGAACTAAGACATAAATGATTAAGACAATAAACACAAATATAAGTATATCTGGAACATAAATATAAGCCAGTATATAATATCAAGTAGCTAGGTACATGATAGTTTGAGAGGGACAATACTAGAAGCTGGGGATCTTAAAAGGATTTATGTAAAAAAATTGGTGCCTGAGCTGCATCTTAAAGGAAAAGAAAGACTGTGAGGTAAGAAGAGAGTGTATTTATGGCATTCAATGGCATGCAAAAGCATAGAGAAGGGAGAAGGAATGCCATTTGAGAAACAGAGAGGCAGGCGGCCAGTTTGGTTGGATTGAAGAATTCAAGAGGGAGAATAATGTCTAATCTGGAAAGTTAAATTTGGATTGGGTTGTGACAGACTTTAAAAGCTGCAAGGAGGAGTTTATAATAGGAAGCCACTGGAGTTGCTTGAGCTCCTTGAGAGAAGGGATCATATTTCATTATATCTCCAGAACTTTGTACAATGTATGGCACATAGTTAAGTGCTTCATAAAGACTAGTTGAATCCAGATGATTTAGGTTTCAATGGGTCTTGTGATAGAACCATCTGCACCCAAAGAGAAGGCTGCGGGGACTGATGATGGATCCCAACACAGTATTTTCACTTTTGTTGTTGTTTGCTTGCATTTTGTTTTCTTTCCATTTTTTCCCTTTTTGATCTTACTTTTCTTGTGCAGCATGATAATTGTGAAATACATATAGAATTGCATATGTTTAACATACATTGGATTACTTGTCCTCTAGGGGAGGGAGTGGAAGGGAGAGAGAAAAAAATTGGAACACAATGTTTTGCAAGGGTGAATGTTGAAAACTATGCATGTGTTTTGAAAATAAAAAAACTTCATAAAAATAAAATAAAGAGTAGTTGACCCTGTAAAGCATTGATATCAAAGTCAAATAGAAATATATCTTTACAGGTGGCATATTGACTTTGAAAACTACAAATAAACATACTGTATTTTTATTCATTAATTTAAACATTTCCAATTGCATTTTTTTTTTTTTTTGCTTTTTGCTGAGGCAATTGAGGTTAAGTGGATTGCCCAGGGTCACACACCTAGGGAATGTTAATTTGAAATCCTTTCCCTCCCCCCTCCCCCCAGTTACATTTTAAAGAGGTTTTGGCTGCACTTGGGAATTTTTCATGCATGGGTCCATGAGCCTCAAGTCTGACACTTCTGCTTCAGGGTATTCAAGTTGAAATGTCCAATAGGCAACTGGTGATGTGGGCCTGAAATCCAGGAGAAAGACTGGGATTGGATTTATGTCTGTGAGTCATCTGCATAGATATGATAGTTAAATGCAAAGAAGCTGAGTAAGTTACCAAGAGAGTAGAGAGGGAGAAGATAGGAGGACTTAGGATACATGTATTCCTTTACTATCCTCCTACTATGGAGAGAACACCCACAATTAGGAGGCATGATGCAGATGCTGAACCCGTAAAGCAGTCAGGCAGATTGAAGGAGAACCAAGAGAGATTAATGTCACAAAAACCAAGAAAGAAGAGTCAAGGAGGAGAGAGTGACCACTGATGAAGATGAAGATTGAGAAAAGACTATTAGATCTGGCAATTAAATCATTGGCAACTTTGGAGTGAGCAATTTCAGTTGAGTAATGAGGTCCGAAGCTGGATTGCAATGGGTTGAGGACTAAGTGAGAAGAGAGGAAGTAGAAGCAATGAATATATACAATGTTTTCAAGAAATATGGCTGAGAAAGGAAGGAGATATATAGGATAATAGCTTGAGAAGATGATGTGCAGCCATCTAGGTGCTGCAGTAGTAGTTGAACCTGTAGTCAGGAAGGTTTGTGTCCAAATTCAGTCCAAGACATTTTACTAGTTGTATATCCCTAAGTTTTTTAGCCTCTGCTTGTTTCAATTTCCTCATCTGTAAAATGGGTATAATAATTTTCCAGGATTGTTATGAGGAGAAAATGAGATGTGACTTGTAAAATGCTTTGTAAGTGCACTATATAAATGCTAGTTATTATTAAAACCTAGTGAAGAATTTTTTTAGAGGGCAAATCTCAGGCATTTTTGAAGGCAATAAGAAAAGGAACCAGTTGATAGAGAGAGGGAAAGGAGAGGGGAAGAGAGGAGAGGAGAGGAGAAAGAAGAGGAGAGGAGAGAGGAGCAGAGGAGGGCGGGGAGGGAGAGAATGCTTGGGAATACAATATTCTGGAGAAGGTAGGAGGTGATGGGATCAACTTCTTATAAGGTGTTGGCTTTGGCAAGGTCAAGGACCACCTCTCTCTCAGAGACTGGGGGGGGGGAACAGGTGAATGGAAGATTATGGTAAATGGCTTTGAGATAAAAAGAGTGGGAAAATAGAGTTCTCACATTGAATGGACTATTTTCTCAGTAAAGACAAAGCCCTCAGCTGAGAAAGAGAGGCCAGGAATGACAGGAGAGGTTTGAGGAGGGAAGAAAAGGTTTTGGAATAGTTTCTATGGGGAATAAGATAGGGAATCAGAAGGAATTAAAAGACCATTACCATTGTAATGGCCTAGTTGAAGTCAGAAAACATGAATTTGCAATGTATCTACTCATCATGGTTGTCACTTCATTCAGCTGCCTTGAGGGGTTCATGAATAGGACTGGAGGAAATAGATTATGGCAGAGATCCAGGGTTGAGTTTTGTCAAGGGATGAGTGTCGATAAGACAAGGGGCTAGGTGTTTGAGAACAGAATAGAGAGTAAAGTTAAAATGGCTAACTATTGGGTTGAGACTAGAAAGGGAGAAACATGAAGATAGAAGTGATGGTCAGAAAGCACAGAAGGATGGAGAGATTGGAGGCTTTGATATGGACTCAGGGTGAGTTTAGGAGGGTTGAGGCATAGGGAAATATGGAATAATAGGAGGCTAAGATCAGGTGGAATGTCAGGGTTTCTAATTAGGGAAGTGAAACACTTGTGGGTAATGGTGAGATCTAGTATGTGACTCCCTATGCATAGCTGAAAATGAAGGAATATATCTTGGGACACAGGAAGTATGAGGAACTGGAAGCTAGGAAGTTTGAGGGAGCAATTAGAGCAGCTAGGTGATTGCTTCCTGACTTTGAGTCAGGAAGATTAGAATGAAATCCCATCTCAGACAATTATTTTCGAGACTGCAGATACCTAATCTCTCTTGGCCCCAGTTTCCTTATATAGAAAATGGGTATATAATAATTGCAACTACCACATATAATTATTGTGAGGATCAAATGAGATTATATATGTAAAATGATTTGTAAGCCTTAAAACACTATATAGATTTAATTATCTATGTGGCTGGTAAGATCTCCTATATAAAGGCAAGTTTGAGAGAGAAGAGGAAAATGATGAATCAAGTGTTAAACTTTTTGAGAAAAGAATGACTTGGGGCTTGGTATAATACAGCCAACCATAATTTGGTGGAGGACATGTTGAATTTGGGATGCCTATGGGATATCCAAGTGTCACTATAGATGATGATAGGATGCCTAGGGAATTTCTAGCAGGTAGGTGATGATCTGAATTAGGAGCTCAGGAAAAAAATGAACGCTGGATATATTGCTTTGAAAGTGACCTGTATAAAGATAATTGAACCTATATTTTTCCCAGACAAATTACATAGTCATGCTTCTCCCATCCTATACTTTAGAAATTAATTTTTGTGTCTCAGGTGCATAACCTTATGCTTACCCTATGAGATTTTAATCCATCATGCATGGATAAATGTTGCCACACCTAAGTATCCCCAGACACCCATAATCGGCCCTATCAGCTTTCTCTGAACCTGTTCAACCCACTCACTGCTGTTAAGGAAGTGGTGAAAAGCCCCAAGCTTGAAAAGGAGAGCAAATGGAGAGAGCCCTTCCATCTACCAAGACTGGCTGGACCCTCTGATTCTCACAACTCTCTCAGACAAGGGAAATCTGCTTCCTTCTCTCTAAATGCCATGGCTTTCTGGTCTTTTGAAAAGTAGGATAAGATCTCAGAGGTGGAAAGGTAATTAGATGGTACAATGGCAAACTATCAAGAGTCCTTAGAACAGAGAATATCAGATCTGGGGAAACTCTTACAAAAGAGAATATTAGGACTGGGAGGGACTTTAAGAGCATAAAATGTCAGAGCTGGGAGAACCTTTAGTGAATAGAGATGTAAGAGCTAGAAGGGATTTTCAACTCCTTCATTTTTACATAGAAGAAACTGAGGTCCAACTAGAAAGTCAGTTTTTCAGTGTGGCAGAAAACCCAGAAGTTTTCATAGGAGAGTTCTCCCATCTCAGTCCCAGACAGAGCCTACAATCAACTCAGCTGCTTTGGGAGATGGTGGAAGGTGATAGGAAAGTGACTAAGAGGCAGAGAGGAAAAGGAAGACATTTATTATGGAATATTTCATGCCCTTTATTCACAAGAAGGTTTTCTGGGTCCTTTCCTTAAGCTAAAGTGCTGCCTCTCTCCCTTGCCAGATATCAAGTCTGTAGTGATGACTGTTAAGGGAATTCTTACCACCCTATAAGCCCCTGACAAGACCACCTACCAGTCTGGGGAAAGACCAGAGCTTCTGAATTTTATCTTCCAACCTGAAGTTCTGCCAGGAGCCTCCAAATATGGTCTAGGGCCATACTTTTCCAGACTCCAAGGATGGTTTTTTCCCTACCTTGCCTAGATCAGTTACCCAAGGCACCAGGTGGTGTCATATATAGAGCCCTGGTCTTGCATTCAGGAAGACCTGAGTTTCAGACATGTATCAGCTATGTGCCCCTGGGTAAATGATCTAATCTCAGCTTCCTCAACTGTAAAATGAAGATAACAATATATACCTCATATGCTTAGCACAGCGCCTGGCACATAATAGGTGCTATGCAAATTTTTATTAAAGACCCCTATTCTAGACTTGTTTGGGCTCTACTTTCTGGATTTTGTCCTTTCCAGATTTCACATCTTGTCTTTCACCCTATTTTCCCCGTTAGGAGGCAGTAAAAGGAGTGATAGAGAAAACAGGGAAGAGGGAGAGGTAAGGAAGGAAGGAAAGGAGGGAAGAGAAAGAGGGGAGTTAGAAAAACCAAAAGAGGCAGAACAGGAGCAAGAGGAAAGAGAGTGGAAGGGGGAGGGAGAAGAGGGAAAAGAAGAGAGGAGAGGGAAATAAAGGAGAGAGGGAGAAGGCAAGGAGTGGGGAAGAAGGGAGAGGAGTGAAGGAGAGACAAGGAGGGGAGAGGGGAAAAGGGAAGGAGGGAGGGAAAGAGAGGGAGGAGGGAAAGAAGGGAGGGAGAGAGGGGAAAGAGAGGGAAAGGGAAGGAAGGAGAAGGTGAGGGAGGGCAAGGAGAAGAAAGAGAAAGGGGGATAGAAGGAAAGAAGAGAGAGTTGAAGAAGGAGAGAGAGAGAGAGAAAGAGAGAGAGAAGAGGGAGGGAAAGGGAGAGGTAGGGGAAGGGGAAGGGAGAGGAAGAAATAGAAAAAAGTTAGAAGAGAAAGAATGCAAAGAGAAAATAAAAAGAAGGATGAGAAGAGAAGACAGAGAGGAGGAAGAAAGTGGAATGAGATGATGGAGAGAGCGATCAGGAAGAAGGGGAGAAAGAAAAAGGACTGGGAAGGGCATAGAGAAGGAGGGAAGACAGGTAAGGGAGAAAAAGGAGCGAGGAGAAGAGGGAGAAGAAGGTTCCAGTTAGGTTCGGGGCTCATTTCCCTTCCTTCTCGACAGCCCAGTCCCTGTTTAGCTTCAGGCAGAGTCCCACGCACTGCCCCTGACCCCGCTCCTTCCGCTGTGCAGTCATTGACCTGGCCACAGCCGCCGCCAGGGTGCTGGCTGAAAACCTGTTGCTACCCGCCAGTGGCCGTCCCGGCTGTCAGCCCTGCTCAGCCCTCCCGCCAGCCCCGCCCCTCGGGCCAGAATGGGATGCAGCGCTTCGGGGGCCCGCAGGGCGGGAGGAGGTGCGGCCCATCACGGGTTCAGGTCCTCTCACCTCATTAGGCAGGAAGGACGCCGCGGTCCGGCTCCTCCTCATGGCTGGGACTTGGGGGCCTCCGGCCTGGTCTAGGGAGAGAAAGGGCCAGTGAGATCCCCCCAAAATCCCCTCCGAGGACTGAGGGGATCCACAGAGGGGCCAGCATGCACATTTACTCCCCGTGGGGTTATGTGGACACACCCATGGGGCACTTTGACAAGCCCACAAAGTTTGTACCCATTAACACAGCGCCTGGCACCCAGGAGCACTTAGTACATGCTTTATCTAGCTGGGTATATTTTATAGCCTGAACCTCTCACACCTTATAAACACAGCGTGAGTGCCAAAGACAAATAGAGCTTAGAGACACACAGGGTGTCCCTCACTGGAAAACATGGTGGCCATTCTGAGCTGCTCCAGTTCCAGCACACACGTTTTGAACAGCGTGAGCCGTAGAACATCTAACACCCTAATGGGCAGAACACATCACAGTTATCCACAGTCTGTGCCCAGTTACCCAATCTGAGTCAGAGACACATAATATACACTTTGGGGCCCACCACAAAATACAAAAACAGGTGGGGCATTTAAAAAGCCTCTCACAAGTCCAGAGCGCTCCAGTGTGCGTGCACACACACACACACACCCTTACCATAGCCCCCAACCCACCTCATGAAATAGGAAGCATAGCTCTCTCCCTACTTCAACCTCCCGTAACAGCTGGTTTCCATCACCAACAGAATTGAGCTAGGGAGCCCCCAAAGAGGGACAAGGGGCCCGTGCTAGTGAACAGAACCAGAAATAAATGTGAGGAGGATCCCATGGGCAACGTCATCATTGTCTGCTTTCCCCACTTCTATCTCCAGAGACCCAGCAGGATCCTGAATGGAGAAGGGGGTCCCCAAGAGAGCATGAGTTCTCTCCTCCCCCTCCTATTTCCAGGGATGCCCCTGCCCTCCCTGGTCAGATCTACCTGGGTCCAGTAGAGATGGATGGGACCCTTCCTTCCCTTACCTGTTTAAACAGATGTCTTCAAGCCTCTCCTTCCCTTCCCAGAGGCAGGCAGTTAAGTGACCCTGTTCTTCTGTACCCTGTTCCGGTCCAGGGCCAGGAATCTTCTCTGTATATATAACCAGGGGCCAAGTTTAGATTGGGAGTTAAACACACAGCGAAGAGAATGTAAGGCACTGGCCAGAAGAAGCTCAGCAAGGGGCCAGGAGCCCAGTCCCAGTCTTCGTGCTGGGATTAAGGGAACTTAGTTCTTGGCAATTACTTCCTCTCTCCATCCTGCCCCCCAACTCCCCAGACCTTACACAGCAAAGGTCTGGCTCTACTGGAGTTGCCTTGGGCCCTTCAGGTTCGAGGCACCCTCCCCCAGGGTTCCCTACCTTTTACTTCCTGACACAGGTGTAGTGAGAGGTAGGAAAAAGGTGGCTTAGTTGGGTGGGTTAAGACCAGGAATTGGACTGTGTGCACAAGACTCAGGCAGGAATCCTCTGAGGGGAGGCAGTTAGGAAAAATGAGCTCTGGTCTGCCAGGTTCCCCCCACCCCCTTCCACACTGTCCTTAACCTTCTGTGTGCTGGATCCCTGGGACCTGGCGGGGAGCCTCCACCTCCACCCTCCTCTGAGGACTATGGATGATTTGGGCCAGTGAGCTGGCAGAGGCTGGAGACCCAGAGCGTGACTTTGTGGGTGTGTATGTTCCCAGCAAGGGAAGGAGAGTGGGAATAGAAGGGGCGGGGGAGAAAAATGTGACATTCTGGAGTGAGGGACTAGGACTTTGGGTATACAAGAAGGAAGTGATGACAGATTGTTTATAGAATTCTGGTTTTGGAGCTGGGAGGGCATTCAGAGGCCATCTAGTCCTCCTAGTACAGAGGTGGAAACTGAGGCCCAAGGCCATATAGGTAGTAAATAGCAGGACCTTTAAATTGAGATCCTCTGACTCCCAATAAGTACACTCTTCACTAGTCTACACTGTCTCTTGTGCAGAGTCAACAAGCATTCTTAATATATGTGAGTCACACTGATTAACTTTCTCCCAAGAGGAGAGCAGCTAGGTGGTACAGTAGATAGGATGATGGGTCTGGAACCAGGAAGACTTCAGTTCAAATTGTCCTCATACAGTTACTAGCTTTGTGTCACTGATGCTGTTTGCCTCAGTTTCCCCAAATGTAAAATGGGGCTAATAACAGCCCCCATCTCATGTTGTGAGCCTCAAAGGAGAGTCTTTGTAAAAGTGATTATTAGCACATGGCTTGGTAGCTAGTAGGTTCTATATAAATATTTAATCCCCTCTTTTTCCCCCACTCCCCCATGGCAATTTTCAAGCCAGAAGCAATTGTCTATATTCTAACCTCATTGTAGAGTTGAGAAAAGAGGCAGGATTCAAAGCCAAGTCCTTTGAGACCAATTCCAAATTTATTACATCTGTATCTCTGCCCTTTCTTCCACTTAGCTCAGTGCCCAGAGAGTCTGGGTAGAACTGATGGAGTGCCCTCGGTTAAGAGAATGAGACTCGATCTTATCTGACTGGATTCTAACCCTTTAAGGGAGGGGGCACAGGCTATCCCCAAAGAAAAGATACTGGCCTTTATCCCTGAGAAGAAGGGCAAGGGAAGCATCTTCAGGAAATCCAGCTGCTCCCTGGGATGGGGGCTGGGGATGGAGGGGAGACAAAGAATCATACCTGAAGCCAGGATTCCCTCTGGGGTCAGTCAGAGGAAGTGGTAGGGGTGGCACCTGACCCAGTGCCAAGGAGAAAGGGACAAGCTGGAGGGGGGAGGTTCTCAGATCTTTCTGGCCCCTGCCTTTCCTGAAGCTGTTGGTTAATATTTTACCTGGGTCAGTCCCTCCAGGCTCCTTCCAAGCCGGCTTCCCCCTCCCTCCACCCACCCGATGACCGAGGGTAACCCCAACTGGCCCTAACCTCAGCCTCTGCACACTGTGGGTGTCAGTTTAAAGGCCCAAGGAATGGGGGAGAGCCCAAGTGGGGAAGGAACCAAGGAGGTCATTACCATCCCCTCCCCAAAGCTCTTGGGCCCTAGATTTCTCCCGAATTCTAAAATTCAGTCCAAATCCTCCAGTCTTGTTAGGCTTATGGGGCTGTTAGTGCTTCAGGAACCTATATCCTTAGCCAGAAAAGTAGGTCAGATTCAGAAGCAAGAACCAATCAAAAGAGGCCATTCTCTTCTCAGTTCTTAGACCCCTGCCAGCCCTCTGAACACTAATATATGGTTCTGATTCTGGGCTTCAGAACTGTTCCCTTCCCTGTAGGAATAAGTTTAAGGGCCTGAATCCTCGCTTTGCCCCATACCTAGCTGTGGCACTTTGGGTAAGATATTTCCCACTATTTCTCAAACAGTTAAATGAAAGGGAAGAGAGTTAGTGGGGTTTGAAAATGGAACCCTAAGGAGGAGGGCTTAAATTGGAAGCTGAATTTCTCAGAAAGTCACTTTACAGATGAATAATTCTGAAAAATGGAAATGACAGCATCCACCTTAGATGTTGTGAGGATTGAAGGAAATAATATATATATATAATATATATTTTGAACAACTGTGTTCAATAAATATTAATCATAATCAAACTTATCCTCCTCTTCCTTCTCCTTCTCCTTCTTCTTCTTCTTTTTATTATTATTATTATTATTATTATTATTATTATTATTATTATTATTATGGCAAAGAGTGGAAGGGCCTTCCCTAGGATCACATTGCTAGTCAGGGGCAGAGCAAAAATTCAAACCCAGGTTTTCCTGAATGTAAATTGATCTTTTTTTTTTTTTTTTCCCTAACACACTAAATTCCCTCTTGGTCCTCTAGGACCAAGAATAAAATGATGACTTCTCTGAGAATAAGAGAATGTCCAAAGGACACAGCTCAATACTATTATGGCTTCTTGACCTTGTGCTCAGGTCAAATAATTATAGCATTTATATAGTTCTTTAAAGTTTAAAAAGCACTGAATGTTATTTCATTTAATCAAAAGTTAAAAGTGGGGGTCCCAGTTTTAACAAAAGAGGTATGTATGAAGTTAAAGGATCCAGGATGAGCTTCTGTCTCATTTACGTCTTCATTTTATTCAGTGACAGACACCAGTATCCATTTGGAAGGGGAGAGGACATGGGTGAGCAGGAGCTGTGCCAATAGACCACTGCCATCTGTGGTCACTGAGGGGGAAGTCTAGCAAAGGGTGCCTCCTCTCGAACAGTATCCTGAAAAAAAATAAACAGGAGTCATTCGGGTGGGAGCTGCCCCTTTGGGGTAAGGAAACGACAGAGAACCAGATTTGGAGGTTCTTTGAGCCACCAATGCCTTGGGCTAGAGAGTCTCAACCTA
>JAJPUD010002533.1:42754-65675 GCA_023553655.1 Myrmecobius fasciatus
TAGAGGATGAGACACTGTGGGAGGTGGGAGTGGAGGGAGAGTCACTGTGGGAGGTGAGAGTGGAGGGGGAGTCACTGGGGGAAGTGGTGGGGAAGCTGGTAGAGGGGTTATTCCTGATAGATTTATCTTCTAAAGATTTATCCCCTAAAGAAAGAATGGAGAAGATCTAATAAATTCTCATAGGTTAGAAATTTTCCTTCCCTCTCCTCAGCCCCTTCTCACTCCCCCACCCCCCAAAAAAATAACAAAAACAAAAAACCAAAACAGACTTCCAGGTTCCTTCTTCTTATCAATTAATCCTTTAAAAATAGAGTTCCTGTCCTAGAAGATGGCTTAACCTTTTGGCTCCCTGGCCAAGATCCAGCCTATTCAGGGCAAAGTTAGTAATATAACTGAACAATGATGGAAGGCTTCCTCTAATTCTTGCCCTCAAAGTTCTTGCCTAGACTGTCAGGATGATCCAACAAGTCCTGTAGTTCCTGGGATCAAAAAACTATAGAATGTCAGAGCTGGGAGGGTTTACAACCCAGAATATCAATGCTGGGAGGGTCCTTAGAACATAGAGTGTAAGGACTAAGAGGGACCTTAGAACACAGGGTGTCAAAACTGGGAGAGCCCTTAGAATCCAGGATGCCAGAGCTGGGAGGGCCTTTATAACCCAGAATTTTAGGGCTGGCAGGGCCCTTAGAACCCAGGATGTCAAAGCTGGGAGGGCCCTTAGGCCACAGAGTGTAAGGGCTGGGAAGTTCCTTAAAATACAGGGTATTAGAGCTGGAGGGGTCCTTAGAACTTAGGGTATAAAGACTGGGAGAGTCCTTAGAACCCAGCATGTCAGAGCTGGGAGGGCCCCCTCCCAGCATCAAGGAAGAAAAGGGCCTTAAATTCACCTGAGTCACGGGGTAGGGCTTTCCCCACCCTACCATAAAGGGAAGTCCTGAGCCGGCAGGAGTGAAAAGGGAGAGCAGTTTTGGCCAACTACTATTTTGTGGTTGACTGGTCTCTTCTTCCATCCCCACCCACCCTGTTAGGGAACTCCACAGGTGGACCTGCCCCAGGGTGTGGGTGAGTAAATATTTCTTTATCTAATTAAATCCAGCTACTTTCCCTCTCTAGCTCTGGCCTGCTCCCCAGACACTACTTTGCTCCCAGACCTTTGGGTGCCCAGCCTGACCAGGTGTGTCTTGCAAGGGCTAATAAATAGCAAGCTAGGTATGTATATGGCACTTGAAGGTTTGTGAAGCACTTAACAAAATATGACTTCATCTTGATCCCCACAACCGCCCAGGGAGGTAAGTGTTATTTTTTCATTTACAGGAAAAGTGAAGCAGGCAGAGGTTGATGGATTTGCACATATAGAAAATGTCACACACATATAGAAAATGTCTTCAGACAGGATTTAATCTCAGTTCTTCCTGAATCCAAGCTCAGTGCTGTATCCATTGAAACACCTAAGGTTCAAGGATCTGGCTGAGACTCTATATAGATTTCTTGAATTATCAGAGGGATTCTGCTTCTCCTCTCCATCAATCTCTCTTTCTCCCTTTGTCCCCTAACTATTGTACTTCCCATTGCCAGATGTAGGGGACACAGACCTCTGGAATCATATGGCTCTGTCAGGAACAACTGAGAGAACTGAAGTACAGATTTATTTTTAAAAGGAGCAAACTGAGACCAAAAAGGGGAAGTGATTTGTACAATGAGTTATTGCTGAGTTGAGACTAGAACCCAGGTCTCCTAATCCTTGAAATTCAGGGCTCTCTCCATTGGACCACCTGGTATCACTCCCAGCTTTCCCTAACTCTCCTAAGTGATTAGGAATATATCTGTAACCCATGAATATCTAAATATTTTTTTAATGACTGCTGACATTTAATAATAATAAATAAATGGTAGCATATATGTGAGTGTGTGTGTGTGTGTGTGTGTGTGTGTTTATACAGAGAAAGCAAGGCAGAACTGCTAAGCACTTTTACAAATATTATCACTTGATCCTCACAATCCTGGGAGGAGTGTGCTTTGATTACCCTCCATTTTATTAGTGAGGAACTGAGACTGAGAGAGATTAAGTGACAGAATTCCTTAGTATGGCATTCAAGGTTCTCCATGGCCTGGAACCTATCCATCTTCCTGTTTTAATCTCATGCTATTTCCCATCATGAAATCTACCCTCTAGGGACTTGGGACTCTTGTCTTTGTACAGACAGACCCCACTCCCCCTTCCTCCCCCAACCTGGAACACAATCCTCTTTACCCATTGTAGTCTACCCCCACCAGCTCAGGTGCCGTCTACTACAAAGTCATCCCTGATCCCTCTCCCCTAACAACCCACTGCAACTTCCAGCCTCTAGTCAAAGAAGCTCTCTTCCATTTCACCCCTTCCTAAAGCAATTACTGATTTCCTCCTTTGCCCTTCTTGAACATATTAATTTATGGATACTTTTGTAACCAGAACTCAGTCTAGGACTATGCATATAGAAATCACTTGAATTACATTTTATGAGAAATTAACCTAATGGGTAAGTATATGGATCAAGCTTTGCCCTAGAGAAAGGAGAAGAGTCTCCCACATTTAGGGAGGAAGTATAAAAGTAAGGCAAGGGCTGTGGATGTGGTATAGACTATGTATGGATGGGGAATATTCAATATGTTGGTTAGCTTTGCTGATCTTTTTAATTATTTGTTACATGGGACGGCTGGTTGGGCAGTAGGAGATGATGATGATAATGATAATGATAGGATGATGAGGGTGATGATGTTAATAATTATGATGATCATGATATCACCCACTATGCAAAACTAATAACACGGTTAGCACTTAAGGTTTACAATTTGTAAAATGCTATACAAATATTTCATTTAATTCTCACATCTCTGGGGGGTAAATGCTATTATAATCCCCATTTTACAGATTGGAAAACTGAGGCAAACAGGGTTAAGTGACTTGCCCAGAGTCACACAGGTAGTAAGTATCTGAGGCTGGATTTGAACTCGGGTTCAGTCATATCCAACTAAAAGTCCAAAGTTCTTGCCATTGTGATACCTAGTAACCTCTAATATTCAAAAAGGAGGGTGATAAAAATATATTAATAAAAATGAAAAACCAAAACAGAAAGAAATATTTGCTGAATTGGAAGGGGAAAAAATAGGTCAGTGCTCACCTAACCCTTCCTGGAGAATTGAGGGACCGGGACATCAGTGAGCAGAAATAAGAAAATGTGATCTCCTAGGAAAGGGGTAGATAGACTGGGAGGGCTAATTGCTAGATTCCTTCTAGGTCTAGCAGTCTGTGAGTCTAGGATGGCCAAATCTTGGGGGAGGGCCACTTGTCAAACATCTTGGACCCCATATTCCCTCTAAGAATCTTTCCTAGTCCCTAAGGAGAATGCTGTCCCTTGTGTTCCTTAGAGATACATTAGGATGAAGACAGAAAATTTAAATCGCAACTGCCAGGAGTTGTTTGACACTGAGCAACACGCTTCCTAGAGTGGGTTCAGGAATAGCCAGTTGACATTTTAAGAAAGACTGCCTGGGGAAAAAAAGAACGAGATGAACTGAATGATTTTTTTCAACGTCATTTACATTTTGCTGGGCGTATGGCATCTGGCGCGGAGTGGGGAGGAGGCGCATCTGTGGCAGCTCAGGTGAGACCCGTACCCTCCCCTCCGACTTCTAAATCCTCCAGACTACCCAAGCTTCTAGCTAGGAGAGAGCGCCCCCCGGTTCCCAGCCTTTACCTCCAACTACATCCAGCTTCCAGGACAGCAGCAGCAGAGCAAAGAGAAGAAGCTGGCCGGTCATGGCTAGGAGCAGAGTTCAGCTGGGGGCCCACCTGGGGAAGAGCTCGGGGCTGCCAGTTTCGGGCCGGCTGTCTGCCCGTCCGGGACAAGTTCCACTAAGGTGAGTCAATAGCCTGGGGCTCCAGCACGAAGGCAGCTATACAGTCCCAGCCTCCCCGCCCCTGCCCTTGCACACCTGTGGACAGGTGCTGCTCCCCGGTCCTGGGACACTTCGGGATTGGAGTGGGCTATGGACTGAGAGAAGTGGTGGTGGTGTTGTACAAGAGGAAGGGAAATAGGGAGGAATGGGGAACCGTCCTCCTGGGGAAAGGGCGGAGCCAGAATTTCTTACCTACCCAACCTTTCCTAGTAGGTGCTTAGGAGCTCAGCCTTGCCCTCTCAGAAGGAAGGGTGGGACCAGTAAATTATAGCAGTTTCCTAAGGATAACAAAAGGACTTTCGTCACAAGGGCCCCCACCTTCTATAAATCCACTGGAAATGCTATATGGGGACGTGTAAGTCCTTCAGTCACCCACCAAGGGGGATTTTTAAATTTCACATCTTTCAGGGATGGAATTGAAAGGGACCTTAGCGTTCATCTAAGACTCAGTCATTTTGTTGTTCAGTGGTGACCACATTTGGGACTTTCTTGGCAGAGATATTGGAGGGCCTTTTCCGTCTCCTCCTCATTTTAAGGTAGGAAACTGAGGCAATCAGGGTGAACTGACTTGTCCAGGGTCACACAGTGCCTGAGGTCATTTTTGAAGTCTGAAAGACAGGCAGGGTGATTCATCTACTTCACTCCCCAGCTGCCTTACCCTTTTTACCCAGGGGAAATAATGTGCCCTAGGTCACACAGGAAGTTAATAGCAGAGTCTGACTATGAACTCAGAGCCTCTAGGTTCTAACACCAGTGATTTTTTTCTGCCACACATATTGAATCTCTTAGTTTCAGCCACAGTTTCTCTTCTCTTCCTGCCTTAGTTTGAATGCAGATCTTTTGACTCAAAGGCTGATACCCCTTGTACTGCACCACCTGGCTGCCCCATAAGCCTCTAATTTTAGCCAAGGCCCTTCATGCCCCCTGGGTTTGGCCTAGACCTTTCATACTTCTAAAGGTCACTCTGGGCCCCTTAAACTCCTTAGGGACACCCAAGTTTTTCAAACATCTTGGATCCCATATTCCCTCTAAGAATCTTTCCTAGTCCCTAAGGATAAAGTCCCTTATGTTCCTTAGGGATACATTAGGACCCTCACACAACTAGGATCAGCTCTGTGTTTCTACCTTTCTCATTGGGATGTTTCAGGTTGCTCATATCCTCCAGGTATAGCTGTAGGTCCTTTACACCCAGAAGAATAGTCCAGACCCTTTACCCTCACTAAAGACAATCTTAATGCCTCTTACCACATATAACTACTTCAGACCATTACACTTCCCACAGATACTCTAAATCCCCTGAGAATGCTCTGGGACCCTTGGGTATTCAAAGCACCACTCCATCCCTAGAAATAGCCCAGGCCCTTCGTCTCCATAGGATTGTCCTTGGAAGGAGTGGCCACACATAGGAGGTACTTGTTAATATGAGAGCTGTTTCTCTGCTACCCACTTCATCTATCATTAACAGTGATTTGTCAGTAGCAGAAGGAATCTTAGAGCATCGAATCTCAAAAGTGGACAAGCCCCTCATATATAAAATGTGGGCTGTCAGAACTAGAGGTGACCTTAGAACATGGAACATGAAGTTTAGATGGAAAATGCTAGACCAAAATAAAGTCAAGAATGACCCGAGTTGGAATAGAAGATTTACTTGTTGATAGCTCTAAGAACACAGCCAAGCCAAGTGATTTGACTCTCTCAGCCTCAATTTTCCTATGTGTACAAAGGGAAGAAGAAAACTTGGCAATTCTCCAGGTCCCAGGGCAGGTGTTGTTTTGCACTGGTGAAGGGAATCTCCTCATAGGAAATCCACAAATGTTTATCCAAACTATTATGGCTTGATAGGAGTGGAAAGGACTTTGGAAATCATTGATAACACTGATCTCTAAAATGGAAGCTAGGATAGGACTCCAGGGGAGGCAAGGGAGAATGGGTGATCAACCAATTAGAAAGTAGAAAGAGGTGGGGCAGCATCCTACTCTCCCCAGAATAGCCAATTATGGCTTGTCTCCAACAAAACTACGCCATTCCCCTTTGAACACTGTGACTCAACTCTCTTATCCAACTCTCTGCCTCTCAGATCAAAATGTCACTCTGGCAGGCACCCCTAAGTGGGTGGCTCTAAGGTCAACAGTTAGGTTGTGATCTCCCTTGCAGATGTCATTCCATTACTTTTCACCACAAATCCATCCCTTTTCTGAATCTTATTTCAGCCAAAGGCACCCAGTCACCCAGGTTCACACAATATCATGTCATTCTCAATCACTGTCTCTCACTCCACATAGCCAATCAATAATCAAAACTTGGCATTTTTTTAAATCTACGGAACCCTTCTTTTATCTGTTATCTTCTCTATACAGTCAAACCTTGGAGATATTGTGGGTTAAGTCCCAGACCATTTTAATAAAGCAAATATTGCAATAAAGTGAGTCACAATTTTTTTGATTTTCCAGTGTATATAAAAGTTAGATTTACACTGTATGTAATCTCTTAAGTGTGCAATAGTATTATGTCTAAAAAAAGACCAGTGTTCATACTTTAATTAAAAATACTTGATTGCTAAAAATGATAACTATCAAGCAAAGCCTTCAGCAAAGTTGTAATCTTTTTGTTGATGAAGGGTCTTGTTTCGATGTTTTTGGCTGTTGGCTGAGCAGGATGGTGATTACTGAAGTTTAGGGTGGCTGTAGCAATTTCTTTTTTTTCTTTTCTTTTCTTTTTTTATTGTTTGAGCAGTTTAATATCTTGGAGTTCAGCCTGAATTTTTTTTGGTTTATTAAAGCTTTTTATTTACAGAACATATGAGTAATTTTTCTACATTGACCTTTGCAAAATTTTCTGTTCCAAATTTTCCCCTCCTTCCCCCACTCCCTCCCCTAGATGGCAAGTAGTCTAATATATGTTAAATATGTTAAAATATATGATAAATCCAATATGTGCATACATATCTACACAGTTATCTTGCTGCACAAGAAAAATCAGATCTAGAAAGAGGAAAAAAAAAACCTAAGAAGGGAAACAAAATGCAAGCAAATATTCACAGAAAGCATTAAAATGCTGTGTTGTGGTTCACACTCAGTTCCCACAGGCCTCTCTCTGGATGTATATGACTATCTTCATCGATGAAAAGTAGGAACTGGTTTGAATCACCTCATTGTTGAAGAGAACCATGTCCATCATCGTATAGTCTTGTTGCTATGTATAATAATCTCCTGGTTCTGCTCATTTCACTTAGCATCAGTTCATGCAAATCTCTCCAGGCCTCTCTGAAATCAATCATCTTGTTGGTTGTTTCTTACAGAACAATAATATTCCATAACATTCATATACCATAATTTATTCAGCCATTCTCCAATTGATGGGAATCCATTCAGTTTCCAGTTTCTAGCCACTACAAAAAGGGCTGTCACAAATATTCTCGCACATGTGGGTCCCTTTCCTTCCTTTAAGATCTCTTTGGGATACAAACCCAGTAGAAACACTGCTGGGTCAAAGGGAATGCACAGTTTGATAACTTTTTGAGCATAGTTACAAATTGCTCTCCAGAATGGTTGGATCTGTTCACAGTTCCACCAACAATGTATCAGTGTCCCAGTTTTCCCACATCCCCTCCAACATTTGTCATTTTCTTTTCCTTTCATTTTAGCCAATCTGACAGGTGTGTAGTGGTATCTCAGAGTTGTCTTAATTTGCATTTCTCTGATCAATAGTGATTTGGAGCACCTTTTCATATGACTAGAAATAGTTTCAATTTCTTCATCTGAAAATTGTCTGCTCATATCCTTTGACCATTTATCAATTGAAGAATGGCTTGAATTCTTATAAATTTGAGCCAATTCTCTATTTTAGAAATGAGGCCTTTGTCAGAACCTTTGAATGTAAAAATGTTTTCCCAGTTTATTGCTTCCCTTCTAATCTTGTCTGCATTCATTTTGTTTGTACAAAAACTCTTTAATTTGATTTAGTTAAAATTACCTATTTTGTGATTAATGATGATCTCTAGTTCTTCTTTGGTCACAAATTCCCCCCTCCTCCACAGATCTGAAAGAGAAACCATTCTACGTTCTTCTAATTTGTTTATAATATCATTCCTTATGTCTAGATCATGAATCCATTTTGACCTTATCTTGGTGTACAGTGTTAGGGGTGGGTCAATGTCTCATTTCTTCCATACTAGATTCCAATTTTCCCAGCAGTTTTTGTCAAATAGTGAGTTCTTATCCCAAAAGCTGGGGTCTTTGGGTTTGTCAAACCCTAGATTACTATAGTCATTGACTAGTTTGTCCTGTGTACCTAACCTATTCCACTGATCAACTATTCTGTTTCTTAGTCAGTACCAAATAGTTTTGATGACTGCTGCTTTATAATATAGCTTTAGATCTGGTACAACTAGGCCACCTTCATTTTCTTTTTTTTCCATTAATTCCCTTGAAATTCTTGACATTTTGTCCTACCAGATGAATTTTGTTGTTATTTTTTCTAGGTGAGTAAAATAATTTTTTGGGAGTTTGATTAGTATAGCACTAAATAAATAGATTAGTTTAGGTAGTATTGTCATCTTTAATATATTCACTTGACCTATCCAAGAGCACTTGATATTTTTCCAATTGTTTGGATCTGACTTTATTTGTGTGGAAAGCGTTTTGTAGTTTTGTTTATATAGTTCCTGACTTTCCATTGGCAGATATATACCCAAATATTTTATACTATCGAAAGTTATTTTAAATGGAATTTCTCTTTGTATCTCTTGCTGTTGGATTTTATTAGTGATGTATAAAAATGCTGATGATTTATGTGGATTTATTTTGTATCCTGCAACTTTGCTAAAGTTGTGGATTATTTCTAATAGTTTTTTAGTTGATTCTTTAGGGTTCTCTAAATAGACCATAATATCATCTGCAAAGAATGATAATTTGGTTTCCTCTTGACCAACTCTTGTTCCTTTAATCTCGTTTTCTTCTCTTATTGCCAAAGCTAGCATTTCTAATATAATATTGAATAGTAATGGTAATAGTGGACAACCTTGTTTCACCCCTAATCTTACTGGGAATGGTTTCAGTTTATCACCATTACATATGATGCTAGCTGATGGTTTTAAATAGATGCTACTATTTTAAGGAAAAGTCCATTTATTTCTATATTCTCTAGATTTTTAGTAGGAATAGATGATGGATTTTATCAAATGCTTTTTCTGCATCTAGTGAGATAATCATTTTTTTGGTTAATTTGGTTATTGATATAGTCAATTATGCTAATAGTTTTCCTAATATTGAACCATCCCTGCATTCCTGGTATAAACCCTACTTGGTCATGGTGTATTATCCTGGGGATGATTTTCTGTAATCTCTTTGTTAATATTTTATTTAAGATTTTTGCATCAATATTCATTAGGGAGATTGGTCTATAATTTTCTTTCTCTGTTTTCATTCTACCTGGTTTAGGTATCAATACCATGTTTGTGTCATAAAAGGAATTTGGTAGGAGTCCTTCGTTCCCTATTTTTTCAAATAGTTTATATAGTATTGGAGTTAATTGTTCTTTAAATGTTTGGTAGAATTCACATGTAAATCCATCTGGTCCTGGAGATTTTTTCTTAGGGAGTTGGCAATTTCTTAAAATAAGACAAAAATGAAATTTGTTGCAACTGTTGATTCTTCCTTTCATGAGAGGTTTCTCTATAACAAGTAATGCTGTTTGATAGAATTTTACCCACAGGAGAACTTTTTTCAGAATTGAAGCTAGTCCTCTGAAACCCTGTTCCTTCTTCTTTGTCAACTAGGTTGATGTAATATTCTTTAATATTGCTGTATCTCAAGGAATAATCAAAGGAGAGGGAGAGAAATGGGGAATGGCAGATTGGTGGAGCAGTTAGAATGTATTCAACATTTATCAATTAAGTTCATTATCTTACATGAGCATAGTTCTTGGCACCCCAAAACAATTACAATACTAACATCAAAGATCATTGATCACAAATCACCATAACAGATTTAGTAATAATGAAAAAGTTTGAAAGTGTGAGAATTATCAAAATGTGACATCTGTAAAGTTCAATTAAGCAAATCACATTAAAATACTTTCTATCTTATGCACACAGCCACCACCTTGATGGAGTGTGAACCTCTCAAGTGGACTATGGGAATAACCCTTTAAATGAGCCTTATCTCTTATCTACCTTATCTCTTCTTACATTCTCCACATAGCTGTCAAAATGATTCTCCTAAAGTATAGATCTGCCCATTTCACTTACATATTTAATAAACTCTGGTGGCTCTGGTGGTTAAATATTATTTCATCTTTTACCCTTTTCATTTCTGTATTCAATGTCCCTGAATTGTTGGTGCAGTAGTGGATCTATAGAGCAGCTTGGTGAAGTAAACAGAATGCTGGTTTAGGAGTTTGGAGAACCTAATTTCAAATCTGACTATGTGACCCTGGACAAGTAACCTGTGTGCCTCAGTTTCCTCATCTATAAAAATAAGCTAGAATGAGAAGGAAACAATAAACCACTCCAATATCTTTGCCAAGAAAACCTCCATTGGAGTCATGAAGAGTTGGCTATGCCTGAAGAGCAGCAAGAAGTGTATCTATATACCTTTTAAATAAATATGTGCATGTTAGGTACTTGATGTCAAAAAAGTTTGGAGACATGACTAATATGGAAATATGTTTTGCATGATTGCATATACGTAAGCCATATCAAATTACTTGGTGCCTTAAGAAGGGGAGAGTTAAGAGAGGGAGGGAGAAAATTTGAAACTAAAATGTTTTTTTTAAATTACTGTTAAAATATATTGGATTATTTGCTATCTAAGGGAGGGGGTGGAGAGAAGGAGAGGGGGGAGTTGGAACACAAGGTTTTGCAAGGGTTAATGTTGAAAAATTATCCATACATAGCTTTTGAAAATTAAAAAGTTTTAATAAAAAAATTTAAGGTTAAAAATTGTTAAAAATTATCTTTACATGTAATTGGGGGGGGGGGGAATAAAATACTCTTAAAAAGTTTGAAGACTGTTCATCCAAATCAGTATGAGTCCCCCCTCCCCCACAAAAAAATCCCCTATATTTATTTTAGGTACATTTTGTATTTTTAGAAATTTTTTTTACTTGCATGCTTATATATACACCAATTTAAATAAAAGAAATTTTCACTGTCTGCATTTCTTTTCTCACTATTATTTTTATTCTTTTCATTTCATGGTTATTTCTGAAAATAATTTTTGCCATAAAGAGGAGGGACATCATTAAGAAGAAGAGCTATTCATGTCACTACAGTTAAGCAAAAGAAATCAATTGAGAGTGTAGGCTTCATTCTATGTCAATAATTCACCACCTGTATTCTAGCAGAACAGGACAAGCTAGCACCATCCCTCCTTAATTACTTTGCTGTTATTTTGTATTTATAATGCATATGCATATTATGTATGTAAACACACACATGTATGTATATTTATGTGTATGTGTGTGAATAAATAAATATTATACGTATGTATATCTACTACACTTTTCCTCTCCTCCCCTCCAAGTAAACTTCTTGAAGGCAGGGACTCTTTCTTCTTTGTATCCCCAATGTTTTGTGGACGTTATGGCTAGTGCATAGTAGTGCACCTATTGGTAGGCCAATCCATTACTCTTCTAGAGGAGAAAACTGAATCTCAATGAAGAAAGGCAATAATGTAATAATGGAAAATGTGTAAGATAGAAATGAGTTGAATTGTGACTGTTACTGCTCAGGGTTACCTTGGCCAAGTCACAGAAACTCAAAATTAGAAGGATTTTCAGTAGTGATCCAGTTCAGCCTAGAGATATAAGGTTTGGGGATTCCCCTCTACTCTAGCTAAATGATTATCTAGCATTTCCTTGACCTCTTTCAGGGAAGGAGAACTCACTTCATCTCTAGGCAGCCTATTACTGAATGGCCAAAATCAAAGAGTATTTTCTTGGGCAAGGCTCTATACAACTATACTTTCAGTTTCAATATCCTGGAATTGAATTAACTTTCCTTTCTGCCCTAGAAGTTAGATTTTTATTTCAGGACACTATGCATCTCCTTAACGCAGACTAATACAGCATTTGCCTCCATTTTGGCCTCAATATCATACTGGTGACTTCAGTCAGGTTTAAAGTCCTCAAATCTTTTTCTGACAAACTTTCATCTAGACTTGGTTCCTCTTATCTTATATAAGAGAAATTGACTTTTTGAACCCAAGACTAAGCCTTGTTAATTATTACCATTCAATTCTATCTTACTAGATTTTTGGCCAGTGTTCTAGCCTTTTAATATTTTTTTGGAATCCTGATTATTATCTATCACCCTAGCTATTCCTTCTGGTTTTGTGATATCTGCAAATTTGAAAAGCATGCCATCTCAAAAGTCATTTATAAAAATATTAACCATCTGGAGATAAGTAGATCCCTGGGATATTCCACTGGGGACCATTAAGGAATGAATACTCTTTGATTTTGGCCATTCGATCAGTTTTGAATCTCATCAAACTATTGCTATGTCATATCTTTCCATCTTCTTCATAAGAATATCATGAAAAAATTTGTGTGTGAATCTGGAGTTTGAGAGCCTACTCTTTTCTTGTGATATGCTTTTTCTGGATATAATCTTTCCTTTTGCCCTTATTTGAAATTGCCTATGCCTGGAAACTTTCATCCTAGAAACTTCAATGCTTCATGCAATCTCATTTATTGAAGCCTTCCAGCTCATGGTTTCAGAGGTGGAACATGAAACAATTGTAGTTATGGAAGACTGTATCCTTCTTGTTAACCCCTCTTGGTCCTATCTGTATCCTGGAGGTACTTGATGTGTGAGATTGATCTAAGTGTTCCTGAACTAAAGTAGAAGGGGGAATAGGAGTCTCTATTGGAAACAGATGGTACTGCATGCTTAAACTCTTGTCCCTGGGACCATGTCCCTTTTTTAGGACTTCTTTCTCTGTGGGGTATCAATGAGATGAAAGGGGGAATTTGATTATTCTAGGGATGCTATACTATGAGTTTGTATCTATTTGTATATAAGTGCAGAGAATGATCCCCCTTTCTTTGTTCTTTTTTAAAATACATATTTATGAATCATATTGGGAGAGAAAAATCAGAACAAAAGGGAAAACTAGGAGAGGAAAAAAAATATATAAAAAAAGAAAAAAAGTGAACATAGCATATGTTAATTTACATTCAGTCTCCAATTTCTTGTTCTTTATGTTGTTTCATGTCTTAATTAAATGCTTTCTTACGATAAGATTTATATATGCCTCATTAGGTCTGATTAATGGAGTGTAGTAGATAAATGCTTGAACTGAGAATTGTATTGTTGGTTCCCCAAAAGAGTCACTCTGATTCTAGCAATAAGTAAGAGGTTTCAGAATTACAGAGGATTCCTGGTCCCCATACTATATTTTTCAGATTTTTTACTGGGTGATCTCTAACATTAAGGCAATCCTGCAGATAGATCATCCTACCTTGGAGAACAAGCAGGGGCTTGAATAGTAAACTGGGACTCACCTGTCTTTCTGGCAAAGAGGGCAGACATCATCCACAGGTAAGGGATGGATGATATTGCCACAGTCAATTTTCCTGTTTTGTGATACACCTATCTCTTACATGGGCAGTGGAGGAGGAAAGACAAGTGGGTAAGCTTTCCTTATTCATTGCCCAGGTGCCTTCCAAAGAGGCAAAGAATGACTTGATGTAGTCTTAGCTTAGATCACCAGGGGGCACTCTGAGCTCAAGCTACCAACACTGTACCTCTCACCCCTTCCATGTACAAATTTAGGTTTCCAGTTTGCACATAACTATACACACTGGGAAACATTCTTTACCTCCTGGGGTTGCTCACATGAATTCTAGTCAACTTGGCCTAAAATTTATCATGGAAAGCCAGTTGGGATCTTCTATAGATTATCCCACGACTGACTCCCTACTCACATTTGCCTGTTGGGTCCCTTTGATAATGACTATCCCAAGTAGAAAGTACTCTGTGGCTCTAAACTCTGATGTGTTTACTACCTCCAGTAGTCAGAGAATGGACACAATTAGCCCAAAGCAAAATCATTTCCTGAAATAGCAAACAGAACAGTCACAACAAAACATTGCTTTCATAAACCTTTCTCCAATATACTTTCTGATAGAGAGGCACAGCCATCGGTAATACATGAGACCAAGTAAGTTTCTACCTCTGATCCTACAGGATTCTACAGCACTTAGCTTGGGCAAAGCTTTCTGTTGGTTTCTATAAGCTTATTTATTTTTTCCATAGCTCCTCTATGTCACTGTCCTTTACTGGGCAAGGTACCTCCTCTACAAGGGTGTACTGGGAAACATTTAACAACAAGCTCTCCAGAGGGTAAATGTAAGTACAGCACACTATAAAGCTTAAGTTGCATTATTAACATTTTCTCTGTCACTTTCTTCCTTTTTTTTATTAAAGCTTTTTCTTAAATCACAATTTTATCACAAGCCAAATCAACTTAAATAGGAATGGGAGATGGAAGAATAACTAAAGAGTACGTGAAGATTTCTACCACGTTATTGACTTAGTTTTAAAATGTAATATTACCCTCATTTTATTGTATTTTGTAAAACACAAGTATAAAAACATGAGTTATTACATTTGATGCCTCTAGTCTGTGCAGTAGTGACAGATTTTTTGTGATCCTATTTGGGGTTTTCTTGGCAGAGATACTTGAGTGATTTGCCATTTCCTTTTTCAGATTATTTTATAGATGAGGAAACTGAGGCGAATAGGATGAAGTGACTTGTTTAGGATCACACTGCTAGTAATTCAAACTCAGGTTTTCCCTAATTCCATACTCAGGGTAGCTATCTAAGGGTTTTACTTAGCTTCCTCCTCTGGTTTAGACAATCAACAAAACAATAAACCAAGTCCCAATTTTAACATTTGCAGATTTCTGGGGTGTGAGTTCTGGAGAGTCTCTTAGAACTGGTTCTAGAACACCCCTGCTCCTATAGTCAACTGTCTTATCTACTCCTGCTCTAAAAGACATTATGAGAGAAGAGAGAAAACAATTTACTCCCTTCCCTTACTGCACTCTCCAAGGAAAAGGAAAGGGAATCCTCTCCTCAGAGTCTTCCCATTTATCAACTGCCAGACACTCCCAGTGTACCTCAGAAAGTACTTCACTGCCAGAATCAAGATTGGACAGAAGTCTTGGTCTTCTCCTTGGATATGGCTTGTCATTCAGCCTTGGAATCTTTAGATTTCTGGTCCATGCACCTTGTCACAGAGGGGATAACATTTCTCCCCTCACCCCACTCCCATCCCTTTCTTGCAGCTGGTCCATTGCCTCTTCATTGTGTATCTCTCCTGGCCTGCTCTTGTGACTTGGTCTCCCATGGACTCTCTAAAGCAGTATAGTGTTTTGTTTTAAAATGTCCATTTAGTTGTGCACTGATCCAGCCATTCTGGAGAACAATTTGGAACTATGCCCAAAGGGCTATCAAGCTGTGCATACTCTTTCATCCAGCAGTGTTTCTACTGGGAATGTATTTCAAAGAGATCATAAAAAATGGAAAAGGATTCATATGTGCAAAAAATGTTTGGGCAGCCCTTTTTGTAGGGCTAAAAACTAGAAATTGAGTTTATGCCCATCAATTGGAGAATGGCTGAATAAATTATGATATATAAATGTTATGGAATATTATTGTTCTATAAGAAATAAACAAGCTGATTGTAGAAAGGCCTGGAAAGACTTATATGAACTGATGCTGAGGGAGATGAGCAGAACCAGGAAGACATCGTACGTAGCAACATAAGGGATAATCAATTATGATCGACAGCTCTTCTCAGCAATTCGGTGCAATCTCAATAAACTTTGGATGGAAAATACCATCCGCATCCAGAAAGAGAAAATGGACACTGAATGCAAATCAAAGCATGCAGATTTTTATCCTTTCTCATGGTTTTCCACTTTTGTTCTGATTTTTCTCTCCCAATATGACTCATATATGGAAAAAATTTTAAGATGAATGCACATACATAGCTTGAAAAATAATAAAAATGCCCCCTCTGAGGGATCATTAATGAAATTTTGCCTTATCGCACTTAACGTTTGCAGTTTCTAGCACCCACCCTCTTGTATTTCTAGGAGCCAACTGGCACTGCTTGAGTGGAGTTACAGGGGTTTGCAAAGGAGGCAACAGGTTGTCTAAGTAGGTGCTATGTGGGCCCCCCATTCGTACCTGGCCCTCAGGTACCCTAAAACCTTTTAGTGACTTTCCTTTTCTCCCATTTAGCCAACCCTAATAGCACAGACAGATTTAGATCAAGGCACTAGAAGGCTTTATTAGGTCATCCCAAGAAAGACTTGCTTTCCAGAGCCACCTTTCTCCCATTACCCCCGGCCCATGCCCACCCTCCAGAGTGCTGCTGGGATCTCTAGCCCAGGGCCAAGGTAGGAGCCAGGAGCATGACTTTCTCGGTGAGATTTTTGCGGGTGATGCAGCCCCTCCAGGAAGCTTGCAGTCTTATGGCTGCTGCCTGCTGCCTACTCAGGGCTTGCCGAGCCTGATAGCCCCTCCAGAGAGCCTGGATCAACACTGCTGCCTTCTGACCATGTAGCTGGTGAGGTTTCTGGGTGGGGGATGAGCTCACCCTCTGCCCGGGCGGGTCCTTAGAGCCCTGGCCCAGGCCATGGAGCATCCTCGTTTGGAATGTTCGCTGGCAGATATGGCAGGTCCTGGAGTTGGGCTGCATGAGCAGGGCCAGGCAGGTGGGGCTGTTCTGGAGTTTCCTCTGGAGGGCCTGACAGAGGGCACAGGACCTTGGCTGGCAGGAGTGGAAGCAGTGGTGGGGTGAGATCAGCTGGTCCAGGCTTTCCAGTTCTGCCGATGGCTCCCCTGGAAATCTCTGATTCATCAGCTTTTGGCGTGTTTGGAAGCTTCTCCAGACTGCCTGGATCTTGGTGGCTGCTTTTATTTGTCTAGCCAGAGACTTCCGATCCTGGAAGCCCCTCCAACTGGCCTGGATGAGGGTGGCCGCCCCGTGCAGTACTTTCAGATGCCTGCGGGCTTGGTAGCCCCAGAAGGCCCCTTGGATCACGGAGGCCGCCTGCTGTTGAAGTGCCTCTAACATTTCTGGTGGCCAGCTAGGGCCTTCCCTTGGAGTAAGGATTTCTTTCTCTGGACCTGAGCTCGTTTTTATTTTGCCACCCTCAGACCCCTGCTGCACAACACAGGGATTTAGCTTTTGGGTCATGAGCCCCCAAAGCCCATTTGGGATAATTCTAGTGGCCCCCGATTCCTGATTTACACTGGCCATACTTGCTTGTTGCATGCTTGGCGTCCCTGGGCTAGCTATGTATTGTGGAGTCATTTCACTGATGGATCTCCCACAGAGCAGGGCCATTCTACTAGTAGATCCCTGATACAATGCACTAGCCATGGATCCTGGGGGCACCCCATTTTCTGGGAACCCCTGATAGATACTTGGCATTACCCCACTAGCCACAGATTCTTGGCTTGGGGCTACTCTTATTCCTTCACTGGCCGCAGATCCCCAATTCACACTCGGGGTCTTGCCACTGACTATGTATCCCTGGTGCATCCTGGGGATTCCCCTACTGGCTGCCTGTCCCTTAGTCACACTTGGGACTACTCTACCGGCTGTGGGTCTGTGATGGACGATTGGAGCTACCTCCCCATCTACAGATCCCTGATGTATACTAGGGGCTATGCTCCTGGACAGGGATACACAACTTGTAGCTGGGGCCACTGCCGTGCTCAAGGATCCCTGATGGGCATTTGGAGCTCTCTTACTGTCTTCTGATCCCCACTTCACATTTGGGACCATGGTACTGGCTAGAGATTCCTGCTGTTCACTTGAGGTGACTTTGCTGGCTACAGATTGTTGACCTTCATTTGGGGTTAAGTTATTGGTCGTAGGTCCCAAACTCACACCTGGAATTAGCCCATTGTTCACAGAACCCCAGCTCAGAGTTTGGACTGCTCCCTTTGGCATGGATCCCTGCTGTACATTTGAGGCTACCCTATAGGACACAGATCTCACATTTGATTTGGGGGCTACCCTGCCACCTATGAATCCCTGGTGTACTCTTGGGGCTACTTCATTGGACGTGGAACCCCACCTTACATTCTGAATTGCAGTATTGGCTTTGGATTCTTGAGGTACATTTGAAATCATCCTATTGGTCCCAGATTCTTGATGGATACTTGGGGCTACTCCACTACCTTTAGAACCTTGAAGTGCACTTGGAGCCTTTGGTTCCTTATGTGTACTTGGAGCCTCTCCACTGACCGCTGGTCCCCGGTGTTCATTAGGGGATGTACCACTGACAACAGATTTCTCATTCATATTCTGCGTTGCCTCACTGGATGTCCAATGTACATTTGGGAGCACTCCATTGACCATGGATGATTCATTTATATTGCAAGCCACGTCTCGACTTACGTGGGGAGCTATCCCTGTGGCCACATTGGGGTCCTCTCTACTGGGCATAAATTTATAGAATAGACTTGGTACCAACTGGTTGGCTGTTAATCTCCAATGTACTTCTGGGGACTCCGGTTTGGATACAGATGTCTGGTTCACATTTAGAGTCACCTCATCAGACAGAAATCCTTGTTTCATAGTTGGAGTCGCTCCACTGGCCATAGAACCTTGATTCATTCCAGGGTCCTCCCCACTGGGGAAAAATTTTTGCAGTAGACTTGGAACCAGTTGTCTGGCTGCTAAGCTCCAGAGCACTTGTGGAGACACTGTTTGGGGCACAGATCCTTGACACACAGCTGGGGCCGCTCCACCAGTTTCGTATCCTTGACTCATATTCGGAACAGCTTCACTGATCATGGGTCCCGGAGGCACATTTGTGGCCACTCCATTGACCTCAGGTCCCTGAGGCAAACTCGGGGCTACTCCACTGACCCTAGATATCTGAAGCACATTTGAGGCCATCCCGCTGACCACAGATTCCTTATGCACAGTTGGGATCATTCCACTGATCGCAGTTACCTGAGGCACACTTGGGATCCCCTCCCTGACTGCAGACTCTTGTTGCCCACTGGGGGTTACCTCACTGACCACAGATTCCCAAGGCACATCTAGGATTACCTTATTGAACTTGGGTTCCTGGTGCATATTTGGAGCTGTTTCAATAGCCCTAGTTCCCTTAGGTCCATCTGGGGCTAGCTCACTGATCTGGGATCCCCAGTGCATATCAGATACCCCCTCCTTGACTTCAGATTGCCAATGCGCATTTGGAGTTAGTGCACTGACCCCAGTCCCCCCCTTAACTACTGGCTTCCTGTGTGAACTTGGAATTACATCCTGGGACAGATTTGGGCCCACCCAGTGGCTCTTGATCTTCTGGACTTCGTGAGATTCTACCTTAGTGGTCACGGAGAGCTGGCGTGCATTTGTGTCTTCCTGACCAGCTCTAACTTCCTGGACATCACTTTGCCCCTCTCCAAAGATTGAAGAGCCCAGAGATAGGTTTAGGGACACACATCTCGCTTTCTTGTGTAGATTGGTTAGAGGGTCCCTGGAATTATTTGGGATGTTCTTAGTAGTCATATGTCTCTGATACATATTTGGGGGTACTTTCATGATTGCAGAATCCACCCTAGGATTAGTGGATTCCTGATATAGATTGGGGGGCACTCCATTAACCAAAGACTCTTGATGTAGACTGGGGACAGCCCCTTGTAGACTCAGGGCTATCTCATTAGCCAAAGAAGCCTGATACAGACTCGGGCCCACTGCACTGACCCCAGACTCCTGGTGGAGACTCTGGGTCATACCCCTAGTAGTGGACACTTGGTGTATATTAAGTTGTGACTTGTTGTCCTGAAACACCTGTTGTATACTCGAGGTTAAGGCACTAACCATGGACCCCTGGCATGAAGTAGGGGACAACTTATTGGTCATAGATACAGGGTATAGATTTTGCTCCATTCTACTGGCCACAGACATTTGGTGTAGAAGTGGGGTCACCTTACTGGCCTCAGGTGTCTGATATAGATCTGAGTCTACCTCACTGGGCATGGATGTCTCAGGTCGACTCTGAATTACTCCACTGGTCTTCGAGACCTGATGTGGATTTGGAACCACTCCCAGATATGGAGCCATGGGTCCCTGCTGTAGGCTTTTAGGGTCCATACTGTTCCCCAACTGTTCACTTAGGTGCACACTCAGGGACAGAGCGTTGGGTTTCAAAGAGTGTTGCAACATTGAGCCAGTGGTTTGGGACAGCTGGTGGAAGTCTGGGACTGGTATCCTAGAATTAGCTGCCTGGGAGAGACTCAGGACTGCCCCACCGGCCAGCTGGGAATGTATCTCATTGGTCATGGAGCTCCAGGACAGATTTCTGGCTAATCTATCGGAAGTCAAGTTTTCTTGTGGACTCAGAATCCCAGTTCCCACAGGTGACCTGCATGCACTCTGACCTAAAGCACTGGCTACAGATGCCTGATATAGATTTGAAGCCACATCCCTGATCATGGATGCCTGGTGGAAGCCTGGGAATACGTCACTGATTACTGAAGCTGGATAAAGACTGGGAACCAGTCCACTGGCCACAGACCCTTGTGGCAGTGTTGGGCTCACGCCATGAGCCGCAGACGTTTGGTGCAGCCTTGGCTCTACGCCATTGACCAAAGACTCCTGGGATAGACTTTGGGCCATTCTATTGCCCCTAGTCGTCTGGGACATATTTGGAGATACAGCAGCGGTCATAGATCTGTGATAGAGACTTGAGGGGACCCCAGTGATTATAGATACCTTGGAGAGAGTTGGGGTAACTCCACTAGCTACCAAGGCCTGGTTTAGATTTGGAGTTCCCCTGTTTTCCATAGATCTCTGGGGACCACCAGCTTTAGGCCCTTGATGTAGAGCTGAGACCTCACTGGCCACAGATGACTGGTATAAACTTGGGGCTGTCTCACTGTCTCTAGGATCCTGGAACTGAGTTGGTACCACTCCACTGGCTCCTGAGACTGGACATAAGCTTTGAGCTCCTCCTTTGATTACAGATACCTGGTGCAAACTTGGAGTCACCTCCCTGACCACAGGTGGCTGATGCACACTTAGAATTACCCCACTGGCCATGGGTCCCTGGGGTAGACCTGGTGCTATCTCACTGGTCCGGGATGATTGTTGTAATCTCGGGGTCACCTCATTGACTACAGATGGCTGCTGTGGGCCTGGCTCGACTCCACCAGTCCCATTTTCTTGGGGCAAATTTGGTATCTCCCCACTGGCTTTGTCCAGAGTGGAGACTACTTCATAACTCTGCAGTAGACTTTGGACAAGTTCACCGGCCACGGTCCCCTGAGGCAGATTTGGGACCATTCCACTGGCCAAGGACCCCCAGGGCAGAATCGAGCTCAGTCCACTGGGTGGGAATACTTGGTGGATACTTGGCCCAGCTCCTGCATTGACCTCAGAATCCTGATGAAGGCTGGGGGCCATCCCCCTGAGTAGGTTTCTCCAGGGGAGACCCAAGGTTACCCCGCTGGTTCTGTTCCCCAGGGCCAGACTTGGAGCCACTTTATTGGCTACCGGTTCCTCTGGATGATTTAGAGTCACACCTACAGCGCTGCTGTCCACAGGTAGCAGTGTCTCCTCTTGTGAGATTTTCTGCCAAGTGTTTTCCCTTGAGATGACAACTTTTGATGGGCCAGGGCTTACTGAGAAGATGGTTCGCTTCGTCTCTCCCACATCCACTTGACTTGTGGCTTGTGTGACCCCACCACCTTCCTTTAGGGAAGGGCTTGAAGCAGCTCCTACATCAAAAGGTTTTGCCATGGCTGCCAAGACACCCTGGGATAAAACCTGGCTGAGGACAGTACTCAGCTCCCCGTGGGAGAGGGCTTGGTTGAGAGCAGCCCTCTCATCTTTAGTCAGGGCTTTGTCTAGGGCTTCCCCAAGCTTCCCTTGGGACATGGCTTTGGTCACCTCTGCCTGCACCTCCCCCCGGGACAGGGCCCTTGAAACACTTGTTCCCAGACCCCCCCGAGACAGGGCTTTAATCAACACTGGCCCCAAAATCCCTTGAGGCAAAGTCTTGGCCATGCTAGGGCCCAATACTTCTTGGGACAAGGCATTGGTTAAAGCTGCTCTCACTTCTCCCTGACACAGAGCCTTGGAGAGCACAGTGCCCAGTTGTTCCTGAGAGGGCTTAGTCTTGGCCACTTGGGACTCTTCCACCTCATTCTCTTCATTTTCCATCTCTGGAACTGCCATCATTCCTCCCTGGTCTTGGAAAGCCTGAGCTTTGGTCATGTCCATGTCTCTCCAGGATAGAAATTTGGATAGGAGTGACCCCATCTGTACCTGCAATGGTGTCTCTGTCCCCGTGGTCCCTAGTTGGACTTGGGATGGGACCTGGGTCTCCAGATATGGCTGAGGTAGACCGTGGGCCATGTTGATCTTCAAATCACTCTGAGACGGGACTTGGATTGCCTTAGCTTCCAAGTATTCATGGGATGGGACCTGGGTTGCCTTGACCTCCAGATGTGCCCGAGATGGGGTCTTGATCATTCCAGCTATAGAATGTATCTGGGAAGAAGACTTGCTCATCCTAGATGTGGAATAGACCTGAGAAGGAGCCTTGGTCACCTCAGCTGTCAGATGGGAGTGGAATGGGACCTTGCTTGCTCCGGGTGACAGATGTTCCTTGAATGAGACTTTGGCTGCTCCAGTTGTAGAGTGTGCCTGGGTTGGGACCTTGGTCCCTCCAGGTGCCAGATATAACTGAGATAAGGTCTTATTTGCTCTAGGTATGGAGTATTCTTGGATTGGGGTCTTGACCACTCCTCTTTCTGGATGTTCCTTGGATGGAGCCTTGGTTGTTCCAGCTGTGAGTTGTGCTTGGTGTGGGGCCTTGTTGGCTGCAGCTGCCAGATGTGACAGGGGTGGAGCCTTGGTTGTTCCAGCTGTGGGTTGTGCTTGGTGTCGCGCCTTACTGGCTGCAGCTGCCAGATGTGACAGGGGTAAAGCCTTGGT